>JTDE01021919.1:58250-89162 GCA_014338405.1 Paragonimus skrjabini miyazakii | reverse complement strand
ATCATCAGTGTGACACATAGTTGGACCATAAACGCTAACAAATGTAGCACACTTACCTCGACCGAGTCGCAGGCGCATAGACAGCATTCGAGGGCTGATGCCGTGCGGTTTGTTTATCATCAGAGCTTTGATACGATCAGCGACTGCAAAACAGACACCATACTCCCGAGCACCGTCCGTCGGGTAAGCTACCCAGTAGAAGGTGTACCTGGCACCTGCTACCCATAACTTAACTTCGCCCGCAAGCCTTGTCTCGCTCAAGGCTGCTACGTTGATCCCATAGCAACGCAGTTCCATCGCGATCAGTGCAGTGTGCTGTTCTGGCCGTCCTTCGGAGCTGCATCGATCTAGCAGCGTGCGCACATTCCATGTTCCAACACAAGGCGTCTTGCATCCCCGGGCCTGTCTCAGGTTGGTATCCTGGCTACTGAAACTCGAGTGAGCATTATCTGCTCAAGGATTCATGCTGGGGGGCGATATGGGGGTGAGTGTCTGACAGTAGCATATTTTCACCTATCCACTCTGCCGCAAACATCAGATGGGGCGACCCGGTTTATCCTGCGCGACGGCCGATGCATTATGGTATTTAGCCTACGTTGTGATATCATGGTTTACGTGGACTATAAATACTGTCAAACCGCTCAGACCTAGGTAGGAGAGCGATTAGAGCCCTCAACCAAAGCCTTTGGCTCAAAAGCCTGTACGGCAAGACAGCAGGCCACGCACGCACACACACACACACACACGCATGCGAAACAGTATCAACTACTTATGGCGGACTATTTTTGTTGGAATCCATGATAAGGCAATTACAGAGGAACTAGATGCTACACTAAAAACCTCGGTGTATGAGACGCAACCACTACACCCTTCATCCCATTAGCATCAACAGCCAACATTGCGGGTAATCAAGCACACACTGAACGCGGTAAGTGCATTGTCCTATTCAATACGTTTGTCGTGTTGTCGTCTACTGCCAACACGATAATTCTTGCTTCCATCAGGGCAGTTTTGTTCGGGTGGTATGAGTTGATGTTGTTAGCGGCAAAACTAACTAAAACTCGACGTTCGATTACCATACTTTTACAATTCGCTTGGTGTCGATGGTAGGAGTAAGGGGAACGGTTAGCATGTAATGACAGCCACTCAAAAGTTATCGTAACTTTCACATTCAGGTCGTCTTTTCAGCCGGCGCCTTTCGAAAAGAGGCACTAAGCTCGAGTTTCATTCATCCGTAATAAATACCACTGTCAACTTCACCCACTGGTTCATAAATGTTTGCTCTAAACAGTCTGTTGTTAAAGATACTTGGCAAGTAGTCTGGAAATTTGACTAACCCTTTCTTGCCTTTTAATTGACGAGAACCCATGAAAAGTTAACTTCTTGCTAGACATTTCTCCTTGCTATGTTTATGTCATTAGGCTAGGAGAATGCAGAAGCTTACTGGTATAGATTACATATATCTTCCTGGAATGAATTGTTTCATTAACTCTCTGTATTTGCATTTTAAAGTGTACGTATTAACATCATATATGATATAGCACTACGCCGCACAGTCAAAACAATCCGGTTACCCGAGCGCACTTAATAATAGTAACACGACCAAAGTTGCATAAGTCAGTCAGCACCCACAGCCAAATGAGTGTACAAAATAAATTTTTGCGCCCACCGACGTCGCCATTCGCTTTCCAGTCAAGCGTGAATGATAGAGTGACGGAATGTCTGCCACGTATGGTAACTAATTTCGTTCTGGTATCATCTGTAATATTCATTACTCGTTGATTAAACAGACAAATGGACCATCAATGGTATTCCTTGATCAGAAGGCATAAACAAGTAAGGGTCACACTGTGATTTGTTCCAAGACCAGTTGAGTTCCAAAATGTTACCTATCGTGTTTAGCCAACAATGATCCTCATTGCCTGTGACTACTTCAGCAAGTTTCACCATATGTAAACTGACCGCACTCCTATCTTCAGATCCATGCAGTGCCTCGCTGACAGAATCACCTGATTCATACTCTTTACCGCCGTCGTTCACAGTGGAACCGCGGGTGTTTCTCTACACAAATCAACGCTTCTTTTTCTGCGATTATTTGCTTGGTCAACATCCAACCAATCTACCAAAGAAGTATTGTTTGATGACCATAGAGGGACCGGATATGGTCTGGTACGGTAAGCTTTCTAATCAACTTTTATAAAGTACAATGACATTCTTGTACTCGATGCACACTCTGCAAGGCACTCGTTGAATTAAGTTAGACCAAAACCAAGTCAATTACTTAACATGACCTCCATAAGTTTAGTGCTGTTCTTCGGCATTGGAAGCGGAAAATTATTTACTGATAGTGCATGTAGACCTGTTTAAGTTGAGTGGGTGACCAACTAGGCTTCAATTGATCGTTTCTTATTACATTGTTTGAAAATTGCACGTCTAGGAACGCTAATAATTTAGCCAAAGTTACGTGCAGAGAAACTATGGACCTAATGTGTGAAGTGAATGGCAAAATGATTCACTATCATGTGCATTACAGAAATATATCTGGTAGCTGTTGGTGCACTGCGAACAGGAACGAATTCTCGTATTTGTATATTCTACTACTCTTCATGATTAACAGGTATTGGTCAGCGGTTTATACAGATGTTATGTATATATAGCCGTCAGAAAATCGTGCCTAATACAAGTGTTTTTTATAGATCAGAAGAAAAGAAAGGAGTACGAATATATTTCTTAAGAAATTTGCCTCAAGTATCAAAAGAAGTCAACAGCAAACGACTGCGCGTATCACTAAAGCAGCGTCCACAGATTGACAGCTCTCATACGGCTTACCTCCAGATTATCTCCAACGAAACCCAATCTGTTTTACTTCCGTGTCTCATTAGCGATTGTTTTTTTTCAACTCACCGTCAGCCTGTGGTTGACAAACGGTAAATGAACGCTCTGAACGCTGCTTGACAATCAGATTGCAAACAAACAACCAGCCAGTCGTCTATATGATACCAATATACAACCCAATCTTAAACGTGTATGCGTTAGACTGCAGTATCATATGAAAATCGTAACGGTTGATATAAGTGAATCTTAATCACACAACTTCACGCATGTTCAAAATTAAGATATTCCACTTCGAAAGTCAGTTTTTGATGGTCACACTAAACCTGCCAAACAACCATTCCATCGCGTTGAGCAATAAACCGTATGTCAAATCGCTTTTGCCGATTTAGGGTAATTCACTCAGTAACGCGTATTGGACACTTCCAATACCACATATACTGACGGTCGGGTTAACGGGACTATCTTCTAAGTCCAAAAAACGTCAGAAAAGACAATCGAAAGGATTGGAATTTATACCGTACTGTTTAATTAAGATACTGTCTCACCCTGAATGTGAATCAATCGGGTAAACAAATTATCCAGCAAAGGAGTTTAAAATGAGGCAACTAAGCACGTGTTCACAAACAGCCACCACTCAAATGGAAATGACCTCATCAAAACAATCGGGTACAGGTGAAGATGAGAACGTGTCAATTATACCAAAGAGGAAGTTTTTGACAGATAGACAATGATAGTTGTAAGAAGGAAGAAAGTAAACGTTTTATGTGCAGTTATGGTACAACATTCGTGATGATCGTTTATTGCACACAACAAAGAAATAAACACTGATTAAGGATAGGCTTTCTACGATCAAACCAAACATACCTCTACGGATTCATCGTTCCACATCATACCAGACAAAAGACGGCAAATATACCAGACGAACTTTAACGAGTCCAAAACCGTATGATATTAGACGTTTGGATGTACGTTATCCACCTGTGCTGATTTCTGACGCTCGCTTGTGAATTGAGAGGTTGTCCAACCCGGAGATAATCTTCACTGTTGGCTGCTGCGGACAGGATTTCACAGAAAAGTTATTACCTCGTACCCATGTTACTTCCGGCTGGCCTTCGTAATAAAGTAAACTCCAACGCCCAACTCAAAAAGAATATTGCCTTTCTGTGTCGTCGGTTTCCGGCTTATACACCTCGAAGTGTTACATGGTTACATTCACCATGGAAGTTGGAGGTAGCCGGACTATGAGTGAAGTCAGTAGCCATCGTATGAAGTGTGCATTGTATTGGTTAACGTTGTCCGAAACAGGTCAATAAGAGTGAAGCGTAGCTCACTGAGAGAATCTTCTATACGGATACACTAGCAAAACTGCATCACCCCCAAAATATATTGCACGCGCATGAGTTGGGGTTTAGTCTGTCATCTGCCGAGACCTCTGGTAGAGGATCTTCTCACTTCGACTAGTGAGAATGGCAGCAGGATGAGCCAGTCTATGAGACTACTGAATCAAGTGGGTAGGCTGTCAAGTACATCAAACCATGCTGAAGTTAAGATCGGCACATCTTTGCAGTCTCCGCCGAAGTGGCTGCTAGGTTACATGGCCGACTAAATAGGCATACCGGTGAGATTATTGGTGAGTAGTCGGGGATTTGGTTAATTTTAAGTTGAACATCACCCACAATTGATCGCAGATTTCGCATTCTCATAGACTTCCCAGTCGGCTCCTTTCGTAACGAAGCACTTCACCAGTGAGAGTCAGATTAAGCCACACGTTTCTCAACCTATTTAAACCATAATCCTACAGATCTCTAGATGCAAATTTTCTTTGAAGTGCTACCTACGCTTCACTGAATGTTCAATGTTGCGATGCTGAGAAGTGAACCAACAGGAGTCTACTTTTCAATGCTGCAGAAATTCGTCCCGTTAAGCAGTTGAGCTTTTAGCCACATAACCGCTGGTTCGATGGTACAAGCCAACACAAAATAACGACGCGCTTTGTACAACAGCATCATAATGACACTTTAAAAAGTGTTTATTTGGTACATCCTAGTTGAGCTAGATTTTAAACTATGATAGTCATTCTTGACAGCTCAATCAACTATCACTAACTACCAGTTCCACCAATGTGCGGATTAGAAATTCCACATCTGTGACTTAACTAAATGTTTTGGTAAACGGATCACCTGAACTAACAGCCTGAAAACTAGGAGTGATTTTTAATTAGATATTACTCTGCCAGACCGTCTTGCCCATGGTTCGCATTATTCGAGGTCATCGTGTTGGAACTGGTCCAACAGATTAATACCCAGTCTGTAATCACTATCGAAAACCAATCGACAATGAAAAGCAAGAACTCAGCGCGTTGACCCTTGTGTATTAGTATCGACCCTGGAAAATAGAGTACAGAGAAAGCACGTCAAGCTAGCGGGGCACAGAGCGAGTTGTGATTGTAGCCCCGGGACGGATATTACAAATGGAATAGCTTGACTAAAACAAAAGTAAGCAAAAAGCCAAGATCATAAAAAATGTATAAGTGAATGCGACTATCAAAAGTATCATTTATTATAGTAGCTACAATCGTTTTTCATGAATAAGTTGTGTGATTTCTGACTGGGTATTGTAGACGATTTTATCCAGATCAAACAGTCATTCGAGAGAAATGACATTTCTTTGAATTCGTCACGACCACAAAAATTGCAATGTGCAACCACTGGTGGAAAACTTATGAATCCCCTCAATGAGATTTCACTGTCACATTAGAAATGCTATAGTCACTGTTTCTCGTCACTTAGACTTATCTGATTGCCCCATTTTTTTGGTCTCACACATCTACTTAGATCTTGGACCATACATCTCTCAAATTGTCACTTATTTGCCTGATGAAGGCATCATTTTCGGAATTAGTCCAGAACAAACAGCTGTCGTTCTGACGAGAGACTATGGCAAGCATTGGGTCAGTACAAACGCCGACGGGTATGATTATTTGGTGCGGAAGGCACGCGTATCGGTCAATGCGACTGCGGTCCCATGGAACACGATCCCTAACAAATTTGACGTGTCAGCGAAAGGAGTTCAGTGCACTGCTTACAATGCTGGCCCATTCAACGGTGAGACAGTAAGGATATATGTTTACGTGACAAGGCTAAAGTGTAACACTCTCAGTTAACAAGTTAATCACATGCTCTAATAAATGATGCTTCACTATTCTCGGCTTCAAGGCAACAAGTCACCGAACTAGCTTTGATTCTTGCTTGAAAAAGAACAAAGCTAACTGTCGGGTGTCAGTTTGTGATTGAAAGTAATGACATGTGTTAATCATCGTTTCAAGCCTTTACTGCTAGAGTTTGTGCTGACTGACATTTCGAGGTGCACTGTATCTCCCAACATTAACGGGCGACATTAAGCACGCACCAACTCTGTGGTTTGTTCAGATTATACACGTTAATTTGCTAATCATCAAGGAAAATGGAATAGTTAAAGTAACTGATGTATTAATGTTACACTTCCTAGCTTCCAAGGTGACTTTTGAAGCCCAACCAATAGTACATACGTCACAGAGGAGTATGTGGTTCATGTCGCCGCTTCGAATCTAGCTGAAGTTTGGTCACTTCATGCTAGGATTCCACCATACTTTCCAGAGTTGACAAATGACGCATCACAGTACAGTATGCTGATAGTTGTAGCGCGAGAGCGACATGAATTGGTTCGAAATAATGTATAATGAACTTCTGCAGTCATCATATATCTGCGTTACATAACACATAATCATTCGTGGGCACATGATACAAACGAATTCGAAACACCTTATCTGTCTTGTTTGAAAAGATCCCAATATACTTCAAGTAGGATAAGCTAGAAAGTGAGTCATTTAGATATCACAGTTGTGTTCTGTGCTGTACAATGACAGACATTAATTGTTGGACTATGTAACCAGTATGGTCAACTTCCAAAGGAACAATGGATACTCCTAATACATTTCCAATTAGTATGAGGCTAACACAGTCTTATTCCTTTATTTCGGTATGTGTCACATTTGCTCAACCCGAAGACTCTTTATATCAAGTGCGGGAAATCAAACGCCCGTAATAAATGACAAAATCTTGAGAATATTGTGTATATCTAGTTATGTTCTCATTTGACAGTGTAACAAGCTTTGAAATAACTGAGGTAGTTTGCCAAGATGAGTGTGAGAATTTGTAGAACGAATGCAAATTGAGCGAATGTGAAACTCTAGGAGAAAAAAGTCGTTTTCGGCCTTGAGGTTTACGCAATCACTGATGTGTTTACAACCCACTCTGAATTGTTTCTGATAACAATACCTTTGGTACGGAAAATGCGGCTAATATCCGAACATATTATAAATGATTCCCATTATGTTGAGCCTCTAATACGTCGTGCGAGCGAAGCTAAAGGAAAAGACTTTGGATTATCTCAGGAAAAGAGTAGACATGCGACAGCAGTCGGAATATTCCAACAAGTATGTTTGTAATGCAAGATTGGTATCCGAATTTGAGGTGAGATCAGCAATGCAAGTGAATGGGGACTTCATTCGCATACTCCTTGCTGAATGAATGAATGACTTCCCTGTACTATCGTTTTGCAAGCACTACAGATCTATCGTTGTGCATTATAAGGTAGCCTATTGTTGTCTGCTCCGACTCAGTGAATCTTGTGTTGGTGATGTAAGCAGTTCTCTTTCAATATACAACGACAACAAGTGAGATGAAATTGAAAGCAGTCATGTTAACACCATGGCAAAGTCGACCAGGATAACAAACTAAAGCATGCTTAACAAGTAACAAATAATAATGAATAGACATCTGCAAGACATGATGCACAGAAACTATGAAAATTCCTTGCACTGGTAGACGATGTAGAAATATTTTCGATTACAATTAGATGCAGAAGTATTACGAAACGGTTGAGTAACTTTGAGTTTATTATTTGTATGCCAGTTTGCTTCGATGGCATCTACTACAACGAAAAACAAATCATCGATTGGAACTCTCAATGCCCAGTTCTTCGCTGACCAAATCTGCACACTACAGCAAACCAGCTGGTCGCATTTTCAACTCAATACTGAACTGTTAACAATTCATGCGTCTTTATTTTATTTCAGTTGTTTCAATGTTGTGTTGTTCGCTGTTTCACGTGGTAATGCCATTGTGTGCACACACCTATTTGTTCATATGTCGTATGTCAAGTGCGGCCCGCAAGAACGCATTATAATTTCTCTTTCTACAATTGCTTGGCGTTCACTGGTGCCTTCTTTGCGCAGTGCGTTATGCTGCGAGCAGGTTGGAATACGATAAACTTCAACAAATTCGGTTGAGCAACAAAATCATCTGCCTGTAACCGCTACAACAGATAGCCCATCAGCAGGACACGATGGGTTTTGTTTGGAGCTGTGCAATGCAAGGCAGTGTCGTCCGTACAATAACAGCCAGTTAGTTTGTCTCAGCATCAGACATTTTGCTCTCATAGAGCCGACATACATTAGCTCTGTGAGTTATTCTCACTGGGGTTGTTGTGACATCCTAATTGATCAGTGAGGTTGGTTTAGGCAGAACGAGCGTTTGGATGCCAGTGCCATTGTATCAGTTTCTTAAGACAGCTGATCAATCATTGAAACAGCATTTGGAATAGTTAACCAAATGTCAGAGTGAATCAGTTGAACCTCAGAATAATGTCGGGAATACTGAAGACCATAATTTAAACACCACCCACAATTGATTGTAATTGTTCCATTCAGCTCCTTTTTAGATCTCACTAGACCTCGTCGGTGGTGCACACCCTTGCCATTGCCGAAACTAGAATTCTGACCACGAGTTCATGAGGCAACCGTGTTAATTTCTACGCCAATGACTTCAAACATTACGCAAGGCCTACTTGCCTATGCAAACCTTCAGCCACATTCACCTGCGAGGCATGTTCAGAACACCGGGTCACCTTGATAGGAGATTCAGTAACTGCCTCGTCAACCCCAATCGATGTTGGGGATATGCGCCACTGACGAGCTGCAATAAGAATGAAACCCGATGATAGTGCTTCTTGTCCAAAGGGTCTGACTG
Source organism: Paragonimus skrjabini miyazakii (assembly GCA_014338405.1). NCBI lineage: Eukaryota > Metazoa > Platyhelminthes > Trematoda > Plagiorchiida > Troglotrematidae > Paragonimus > Paragonimus skrjabini miyazakii. The sequence goes on along the minus strand of JTDE01021919.1, from coordinate 80,259 downwards.
TCAAGTCTGTATGGAGGCGAAAGCTCTAATCAGTGGGAAGTCACATCAACTAAAATATCGCATTACTCATAAATGATACTGAAGAGGACACTTACAAGAGATAACAAACAACTCGAAAATGCCCGTGCTGTATATCGATATGTTCTCAATAGAATATTATATTTTTGAGAAGCTTTTGTCCTACGTATTAGTATATTGTGACGGTGATCCGACATTTTTGCATGGGTTTTCAAGTGCGTAGAAACCGCAGACAGACTAAAAGATTTCCTGCGGGATTCCAGTAATCTGTAGTCATATGCGTAAATTTTATGGTACACCAAGAATTTCGGGAGGCACATAGACTCAGAAAAGTCCCAATTGCGCCAGTACCTGCGAAATTGTCCAAAGAATGAAGAATGTGTAAATTCTGACCCTCTTTCACCTCAAAGCGGTTACTCGGTGAAATGGCAAACATAGCGATCGAATGATTCAGCAAATGTGCTACTTCAGAATGGAAGCTGTAGAACCAGTGATTTGTTATCGACAACCTAAGTAAGCCGATAGCACAGATATTAGCGAGCAAAGTATTAATGATGGATGTGAGTAACTTTGTATTTAACGGCGTTGAATGGCAATAGATTGCTTCTGGACCACTGAGCAAGTGGATTTAATTCGCTTTGAAGCGTATCCACACTTTACAAACCGTACGTAACTCGTCATATTTGTTTCATCTACGTAGAGCAGTACTGGTTAACAAAATAAAGAACTATAGGCAAAGACCCCAGGAATGACCGTTGTGGAAGAGATTAGTTGATGGAAACCGATCTGGCAAACTGCCTGTGATCTTTGCGTTGAATTTTCCTCCGAACAGGTATTATGAGTGCCATCTGAACAACTGTCCCACGAGGCCATAATCACTGCGTCTTTGTAGAAAGATAAAGTGAACGGCTCAATCAATTCCAAAACGAACGCATCAGTGGGTTTTCCTACGCCAGGGACCCATGTTTAGATCTATTAAAAATGTTTGAGCCACATGAGTGTTCCTTACGAAACCTATGGTACGCTTTAGTAAGAAGTTCAAATACAGTCAATGTGGTATTGGCGTATACTCTAAACAAGCGCTTCATTATTCTGGAAGCCCGTGAAGGTAAAACTGTCGATCGATAACTTGTATCATCATTATCTCTGAAACTGGAGGTTCACGTACATCTTTCTCGTGTCATCAGTACGCAGTCATTTTTCACGTAATATATGTAAAGCGCTGTTGAAGATCTTGTTAAATCACTTGAGCGATATTTTGAGTTGGGCGGGACTATCGAGTCCAGGTCGGGTGACTTATGTGGCAGATGCATTTCAAAGTTGAATCTCACTTGTAACACCGACAGCCGAGAAATTTTACAGGTGTTATTTGTGCTAGTTCGCCAGAAACTCCAGATAAGCAACCATGCCCCGTATACGTTCGTGAACTCCTCTCATGAATAATACTATGACATTTTCAATAAAATGTGGTTACACCTATAAGACAGAGAGAAATCTTGTTGGATTATGAATAGTCCGTGCTTCATAGCGCCTTCGGATGTACTCTTCCATAGTGAAGTCAGTCATTTTTGTTTGATCCCTGATATACACTACATAGTTTAAACAATTCGGATTTTGAGCAATGCGTTTCATGTTTCAGGCAATTAACCACCGATGTTTGCTTTCGATCGTTCACATCCAATAGCATCATAGGGTAAGCATCGGAAAGTTTATGATGTGGGTAGTTGGTAATGAGGTCCAAGCAAATTCCCTTATTTAATCCTCAGGTTTGCACAGACTTAGGTGGTAAAGCCATGTACCATATACATATATATATACCATAGATATATAAATATGCCAACTAATTACCTTACACACCAAACAATTTTTCTGATGCTGTGACCGACTGGAGTAACCTATGAAGTAGACAGATGATAGATTAGGGAAATAAGACGATTTACTAACAGGTCAGCCACGTCTTCCGTGTTGAAACCCTCGCGACACACAAGGTGGGAAGCTGGAGACGTTAACTGAGATGGCAGTTTAGCAGGGTGCAGTTGTGTCCGTGTTCGTTTTGTTCAAGTGAGTTAACTGCGAAGCAGTTGCATGCAACGACGTCAATAGAAGTTGTAATTGTAGGCAACTTGACGTTGAATGTTTGAGTATAGACAGTGGCTTGGCCTTTCGTTCCCTTGCCTCTATTCAGTTTTTTTGGTTAGGGCTTACTTTCTATATTGTGGTAGTGAAATATCAAAGCAAACCACTGATGGAACGATCGTCCCACATCTTAGCACTTAAAAACGAGATCCGTATTTTCGACAAAAGGGTCTACTCAAAATACAGGCTTCCTAACCAAGTTGGGTCAGTGAACGGCTTCAACACGCTGCTGCAAACACAACCGAACTAGCTGGCACCGGGATATACACACATTTCTGGTCAAATAGCTCGGCTGTATCGTCTCAGTGTTTTGACCACACTAGCTGTTGTCACAACTCTCCTTAAGTGTTTGTGCATTTCAAAGGCAACGATGGGCCTGTAACCAGAACATGTCGGAGAGTGTAAATGGACGAACTGAAAATGCGATACTTCCCCAACCAATTGTGCTATCAGGATAATTTCTCCACCAAACGATAGATATTTAAGAAGGCTGTAGTCATGAACAGCACAGATTTACAAATTACTAAAAGACTGATTGCAAACTAACAATTGGTCAGGTGGAATCAGAAGCACGTCATGTCGTAGTCTTTGGTTTACGGCGCCATTTGTGGACGATCGGGTGACGTATAATAATCGTGTTCTCAAAAGACGATATTCAAGATACGAAGGCCGTTTAGATTGGATTTACACTGAACAACCACACCATACGGTTTTCGGTTAGGTGACTGCGATCAAGAGTAGTATGTCAATACGTATGTGTACTGATCGAACAGGGCCAAGTGAGGGGTTTAATATATTTCTTACAAGCATCGTTTTTGTTCACAAACTGTCCTTTATAGTGCCGTGTAGACTGTAAGCGTAACTGGTTCTTTTGGCGGTTTCGGATCGATAATGACGAGTGGTGAGGGATTTTGGTTTTACATAGAGTAACGACCTGTAACAAAGGCAAATCTCAAGTATAATGCTTCTTTCCGATTGGAGCTAGCCGAAATGACTGTGGGGATACGACAACTGCAATCAGTCTGCTAATTGTTTTTTTACTGGCAGAATGAGTAGAGACGATCGAATTAGTGGTAATCGCGCTTGAGCTCATCTTATCAACATCATCTCAGGATGAAATCCATATACGCTCTTGGACAATCGTATTGTAGTGAGACCAGTGTATGACACTCGGCATGAGTCAACAATTGATTACACACAGGCACTAGTTGTAGTGCAGTGAAGATTGTCATTGAGTTGTAACATAATAACAGTCGCTGAGCGGAGACTCACATACAATTAGACTGCATGGTAAGTTGGTTCGACAAACTGTTCGGGCTTTTTCAAGACAACTACAGCCATAGAATTTCTTTTAAATGGGTGATTAATATACATATACTTCTTATTCACAGACGGTGATGTAGGTTTCTGCATGAACACTTGAGTTGTCTTTTGTAGAAAACACATTGAGCCCCCACTTCTTGTAGGAAGTCTGGCTCAGTTTGCACTGACGGAGACATAACTTTAACCCCACACATTCCAGACATTGCATGAAGTTTCAATTTTCCGTTTAAGATAATTAAACTGTTGAAGTAAATGTACTGATCACTCTAAATCTGTTTTCTGTACACTTTTCGTGTGTCAAAATCCAAAAATTTTATTCGGCCGTTACTGTCTAACACTTTGGTGAACTTAATACTGTCCTTGGCAAAACACTGTTCATTTCGGAGTCCCTTTTGATGACGCAGAAGTATCAATTGTCTGTACAATGCACTTTTCGGTGACTGCACTCAACTGCTTAGTTTCCAGCTTGCTCTTAAGGGTGATACAGGGACGAGCCACCTGCTCTTCATTTCTCCGTCGGTAGATTTCATTGCTTTATAGATAAATAGAATGTCACTTATGCAAGCATTAGCTGTCCTCATGATTTCTCTTTCGATGTGTTCACATGTCAATCGTTATTTTCGACTTAATAGTTCAGTGAGTCCACTGTCTGTGGTAGAGAAACATTCGTAAGTGTGAAAGTGGCACAGAGTGCGAACATTAGTTGAGTGGTTGGGTTTACGTCATGAGTCACGTTAATGAACTGAATTATGTCCCGTAAACTATACTTTTTCCTGATCCCGGTCTGTTGTGTTCAGACAGACTGGCGATCAATTTTCCCCAAAACCTGTTAGGGAGAGTTGTACATATCGAGAATGGGTCTCAGGCGAGTCTTTTTTGTAAACATTGAGAGGGCCGTATAGCCGGAATACAATTATTCCAGAAGGATGGAGCACTCAAACATGAGTGTGTCAATACTGCCCTTATGTTTTACTCTGCATACGATTATATACATCGTTTTTTTTTCTGATGGTGCCTTGTCTTTCTCGGTTGCGAATGATTGGCTGGTATTCTATTCATTTTAACAACGATCAATTTTGTTTAGTAAAACAATTTTTAATCATTTGTCCCACTTGGAGATCACGATGCGCTCAATTTTATGCGAACAGTTAAATCCATCTGGATGTTGTTTGGTTAAGAACTGTTTTAACTACGGTGTGTATTTCAGATACCAATAAAACACATTAACAAAAATTGATTTCAGTCTTTCTTCGTTCAAAGCTGACGATGGTCAAGTAAATCCTCTACCAAACTTGCCTGCTACAATCTCCAATTTGAATAGTACGTATTCAACACCCCGGCTATTTAGGACATATCCGGAAGAGATACACAAACAAACCTTAAATAGTTACTAGTTTTCAACGAATTGCGAATGCTACGTAGCGCTATACCTCTTTGGTAATTCATCCCTTAAATTAAAATGCTTTTGAATGAGGCCAAATAATTTACTTGATGAAAGTGTCGTGCCCGATCATCTGATGAATTAATTGAGTGGTTGGGAAATCTAAAACTGGCAGTACTGTACAACAGTCTACACTACATACATACATACCAGAATAGTAAGCGCTTTTCACTGATTCACAACAAAAGATGAAAGATAACAGAACAAAACGGTCAACATGATTCAAAATCTACCACTGAAAATCACAATTTCTATTTCTTTTGCAGATCAAAAACATGGCAGATTTGAATGTACAAAACAAACTCATATAACAATTTAAGTGATCGGATAGTATTGTTTTGAAACAAATGTAACAAGAGAAATACAGTAAGAATAAATCTGTTTGTTGAAAGGCATCAACAAGGGGAGGAACAACTGCACGCATAGTAATGCGGATGACATTGAAATGCACCCCCAATAAACCAGTACAGGATGAAAGAGGCATACTTAATACAAGTCAATCACAGCTAGCATGTGGGCTAAACAAAACAGCCCGCAACGTAGTCACAAAAGAGGGATCACTTCAGCAAGAAACTAGTTGATAGTGAATGAAATTTATCAACATGCTGCAGTCATGCTCTGATTTTGATGGACCAAACGGAAGGTAGAGTAAAGCAGAGGATTATAACCAAAAATATTTGCAAACCATGTGATACATTTCGATCGCACAGATGAATGGGACTTGTTCCAACTGAGTCCACTGCCACAAAGTAAACAGCTAAAATCGTCACGATTGTTCACCTGCACATATAACAACAGAACTCATCATTATCATCCTCTTAAAAAGACACATATACAACTGGCTAACTTACAAGAAAACAGTCCAAACTTAGAAAAAATAAAGTGGATTGAAATGAGCTTTCATCAATAAAACACTTGTCTGAAGTCGAACGTCTAACACTGTCTTACAGGCAAACACTCCAGTGAAAAGTGAGAATAAGCTGGCATTTACCGAACAGCTTACTCCGTATCATTGATTACATTTACTTCCCAGAATTCTCAGTCGAACAATATCACTGTAGAACTAGATAGAGAGTAATAGTATATAACGTCACGGTGGAGCACCCATTCCGGTAGACGACCCCGGTCTACTACACTTGATTTAATTAAGTATACCTGTTATCGTCTTCATTAAATCAACGACTGACCACGTCGTGTCCCACATTCATTCAGGGCTGGGGGCTCATCAAAGAGTGCCCGACATAACACTCAGTCGGTATCTTAAGTATAAGGTCCAACCAATTTAAAATGAACACTTTTAAGAAATGAACGACTCAACTAGCCCGATTGTCAGTACTCAGTATCCGCCACCAGATATCATCATTTGTGTCATCCGAGGTGTGAAGGAGATCGTAGGTATTCATGGTTGGAGATAATGAAGCCAGTTTAGGTGTTCAATCGTTAGCGGCCGTTTCACAGTCGTGCGGTTATCTGCTACCCACGACTGTCTCAGATACAAGAAACTTAAGCTTCGAACGTATGTATGTGGCTGGAGGTCCGTTCGGTTAACGAGGACCTCCCTAACCTCAGGAATGGATGTCTTCATTTCATTTTCTGTAGGCTTACTCTAGTCGATATAGCATTTTAAGCATACGAAGCGGCCCATAATCTTCGCAATTTCACTAACAAGGATCAAGCAGACATGAAGAAAGAGTACTCTTCTTCGGGTTACAGAGCTCATTCCGAAGTACCTGATTATAGAACACAGAATGGTCATTTACTTCCAGGATACATGCCCAGAAGTGATTCGAGATACGCACGACTGGAATGTTCACTGAGTAGTAAGCAATGCTGTTGGAGCATGAAGGAATTGGGAAAACATCTCCTTAGATAATCAGATCTAATGTGGGCAATTTCGTTGAACAAAAACGACAGTGAAATGATCGTATGATTAAAATGATAAATTAATATCGCCCATTCACGATCTCTCGGTAAGAGACCAAAAATAAGCCACTCACTCATGAATCTAGGTTTCACAGAAATATCTGAAACTCGGAAAAATCTAACAATGGAATCAATGGCCACAAGTATACACGTGTTTCTCCATACAAACTAATGATTGTACGCTTCGAAGAGCAATAACCTGTAGAACAGATATTATGAATTGTCTAACTAACGAATTCCAGGTATGACTGGTTATCGATAAACAATCCAAAAGTCTTGATAACACTCTGACGGTGCACATCATTGCTTAAGTTGGAAGTCCATTTGGTGCAATCTAAACGACCACAACAGCAACTCATAGACGTACATTGGGTCAAAAGCGGTAAACAGATGCTTACTGTATGGTGTAGGTTCGAGGGATATAGGGTTTTATGTCAAGGTTCGGTGTTGCAGAGTTAATAACTTTCAGACTGCAGTCCGAATAGTGATTGGGATAGTTGTCAGGGTCTGATCAGTATGGAAAACTTTGAAGTTCTGGTTATCAAAATTTGCGATTCCTTTAATTTCTTATTCATTTCTGTTGCTCCTGTTTTGTCCAAACATTATTATACTTGAGCCATTCTCATTGTCATAAGTTTTTGGCATCAATATATATATATATATATATATATATATATATATATAATACACTGTTGAACAAGATATAGTTATAACAATTGCATTGTTCGGTATTTGTCTAAATTCGGGATAGGGTGTCCAGTTAAGTGTAACGGTGGGTTGTGAGAAAATCGATCAGTCGATGGACAACTTGTATTCAGCGAAGGCCACTTATGTATTTGATGGCAAGACGTGGCCGTATATGTGCTAGTGATGCGAGATGCGGGTACAAACCATGCCTTTTTCCACGTCAAGAGCTAAACGACAAGCTAAGGCTAACTAATCAGTTGTTTTACTTTTCAGTGTGAATGTGTATGTATGATATGAGCGTGTGAGGCCATCTTTTTTAACTGTTTGTTCGTGACAAATCTAAAAGGCCACCAAATATTTTTCAAAATATTTTTTTCAACTGTGTCCATTTTTCATGTACAACGACAGTGCAGATCTTGATCAAAGCATTGTCGATTTACGCACTGAGTAGGTTTCACGACTTTGGTATATGTACAACGTTGAACAAGACCACACCTACTCAGCGTACAGCAGCGAAAAACTAACAGGAGCAATTACACCTAAACAAGGCAAGCGGACCAAATGGACTCAATCCACTAACTTTTGAAGGTGCCCGGCAATCGCTTCACCCAAGGAAAACAACTTGAGAGTCCTGTCAGACACTTGCATATCCGTCCCTAGGAAGCGTTCAGAACGGTTACCTTGAATCGCCTGGTCTCTTCAACAATAAACCTAAGAGCAATGTTCTATCAGTCTACCAAACTTCACAATTTATCCTATATGTCCCGCACAGCTTCATGTTCACTATGTATAGAATAAAATAACGTTGACTGTCCTCGGAGTACAATAATGTCAACCCTTAAGGATATTTATGGTCATTGCCCTCTAATCCAATTCTACCGTAAGTAGTTTATTGAGAAAAAGAGGTTTACACATATGAATGGACAAACTTTGTCTACTTAGAAAAATAACTCGGGCGTTATGAAAAGACGCTGACGTACTTCAAGTAACCTATTAGTTCTTCCCTTGCAACGCACCTTCTGCCAACGGTGTTAACTAAGTAGTACCCCAAGTTAAACATCACCCAAAATTGATCGCAGCTGTCCAATTCCCATAGAATTTCCAGTCGGCCCCTCTCGAAAAGAAGCACTAGAGTCGAGTTTCGCTCTCATTAGAGCTCGTCAGTAGTGCATATCATCGCCACTGCCGGGACTAGAATCACGGACACGCTGTTCATGAGGCAACCGTGTTTACCACTGCGCTATAGACCTCACATTAGGCACGACCGAATTATCATGTGTGAACATTCAACCACTTTCGCTTGTGAATAATGATCAAGTTGCCCGATCGCCTCGAGAGAAGACAGTTACTGTCTGTTAACTCCAATCGATAACCACTACTGACGAGCTCTAATCAGAGCGAAACTCGAGTCTAGTGCTTCTTTTCGAAAGGGGCCGACTGGAAATTCTATGGGAATGCGACAGCTGCGATCAATTGTGGATGATGTTCAACTTGAAATTAACCAAATCCCCGACTACTCATCGGTAAACCAAGTAGTAGTTGGAGATTTACATCTTAGCGATCGACTTGCCTCAACTTTGCAGGATAAACTTGTGATTGTATTTGAGTGCTTTGCTTTTCATTGCCTTAACATTTCGCAGTAAGAGGAGATTTCGTCTTTGATGTTTAGGGGCCAACGGCATTACACTTCTGTTGATTGCGGCTTATTTTCCAGTGATTACGAAACTAGTCCCAGGCCTCTTATTGCCAAACAACTGGGCATGATTTCATCCGACAACTTTACCTAAAAAATGACCTTTTTCAGTCATGTGAGCAAGCTCTTACCTAAGTGTAATGATTAGGACTTGTTGTGTACCGCGCTAGTGAATCGAGAGAATCAGAACAACAACAGTCTGAACGACAATAGCCAATCCAATTTATTAGAAAAACAATGCCCCTCTCATACAGAACAAACAGTGTTCATGAATGCCATTGAGTGAAGGGAGAGTTGCGTTTTGACCGACCTGTTCGTTGTCATGCTCCACGACCTCGCCTTGACAAAACTGGCTACTTAATTTCTGGATGCGTTCAAAAACCTTCTGGTAATCATCATTTCATAAAAACAAATCCGATATAGCAGCTGTTCACCGCTTCTGATTGGCTGACACCAATCGACCACAATTTCGTTTGCAACAGCTTTAGCGGGGTTCTGATTGAACCAATCAGGAAACCGCCTCAGTCCAGTCACATTACATTTAACTTGTCCAACACTAAATTGTTATTGATTTCCTTGTACAGAAGTTTGGCGAGTAAAACTATCCGGATTGTCTATTCATTCATCTCACTAATTTGTTCAACAGTAACGTGGTATTGGAACCCTATCTTCTTTCGATATTTGTGAACGTTGCTTTGACACTACGTGTAGCTCAACATGTTCGTAAGACAGCATATCCTGTTATTTGCACGTCAGACAAAGTATAACAATTCCATTATTGCTTATCTTGTACCTTTAGTAATTGTCCATGATTCACAAATGAAGACTAACATTTACACTTTTTGTGTATAGTTCTGTTGATGTGGTTGTAAATCTGTGTTGAAAATTCACTGTTCAACTGTATGATGATTTTCTTGACTAGACGTGAACATGCAAGTAGTGGATTCATTAATTCAATGCTCGTTGAAATGATCATCACGCGGCAGGTTAACGGAACGGTGTGTGTGTGAGAAACTGGGTACCACCGGGACCAGTCGACTGACTGATGGATAAGCAAACTTTTTGCTTTCAAACGAAAGAAGCCAGTGTATGTATACTATCTCAAGTTTGTCATGTCACGAACTGTAACTTTTAGTGGGATTGAAGGAGCTATGTTGCCTTTGAAATTATATATACATATATATATATACGTAAAATGTGAACACATGAGAAGTCGGCAAACAATTTCAGATGTCAATGTGTCTTCAGTGGTTCACCGAGGAAAACACCTGTAAGAAATAACGAAGTTGGCTAGATTCTTTCAGTAGACCACATGTCGAGGTGGTCTCGCAGTTTCGTCGTGGTCACTTTTGCGACTTTCCTCAACAGTTATATGCATGCTAATTAAGAGGGTGATGGGAACGTTAGTTTGAGATCCAGAGATTAGTATAAGTTTGATCACAACTGCGACTAATCGATTCCATACTGATATGGCAAAACAACTAACCCAAATGGTTCCATTAAACAGAATAAATTAAATCATAAGGTGGTTTATATTAAAGTGCAATCAAGTCTTGAACCCGCTGAATTTACTTCTGAGTACGGATGACGATATAATAGTGTACTGGTGTATACGCAGAGCCATAATGTCCAGCCGAATTCGCATCCAAACGGGAAACAATAATGTAATTGATCGGTCGTTGAATCTGTCTCCAAAATGTTCAATTTAACTGGCATCGCCGGCCTTTTATGTAAGCATATAGCAACCCCTCTAACACAGTATCAGACTACTGAATTGGTATCACACTCTGCGAAGGGCGTTTGGACAGCGACGTAGACGCCTGTCATCCATAAAGCGTCTTCAGAAGTAAATGGAACACCAATTTGTCTGTTCATATAATACTGCAAGACAATGACACCGCGTTGCGTACAGTACCCGTCATAAGGGATTTGATCAAGGTCCTCAACCTACGCACCCATAGTCCTAATGTGGTTAGAAATATGGAAAGAATACTACGATAAGAAGTTAATGACTTCTAGTGTATTGTTCTCAGAAAATGTCAGCTTTAGGCCAATCGTTTCTACGGGTGGGTGGATTGTAAAACTGATATGTTTTTATAAATGTGTTATCCAGGAAAATGCGTTTTATTTCTTAACATTCAATACACTGTATTCAATTTGGTCTCATTCTGCATATCAAACGTGAAAGGTCTGTTAAACATGACAGCAGTTTGTCAGTTCTACTACTGAACAAACATAAAAGTTCACCCAAACCAGGACATGATCTAAACTTGCTGCATGTGGATTGCTCGACCAAGTGTACAATCGATCTCGAAAAATAATCGATAAAGTTGTGCGTAATTATAAGTCCATCCATCATACTTTAGTAGTGAACTGAAACAAAATTGGCTACTTGCCAAACCCCTGAGCCTGACAACCAACGCGTTTCATGAAAAACATCGAAAGTACACTCACATGTATTGGCGCTTTCCGAGTTAGATGAGCAACCCAAAAGTTGAAAGCAATATCTTCACAATTCATATGTTCGTCCACAATCGTCCTCAGAGCGGAAGGCATTTCCCAAGTGTACGAGAACAGGTAATACTGTATGATGAATAGCAATGCATAACCGGTTATATATAAATGCAGAAATAAACAGCAACGTCAAATGGGGCGTGATACAACGGACTGATTAACAACAAACATTGTCATCAGACATTAATGTTTTAAGGTGAACATTCTGGTTGATGCATAATAAGACGTATGCTGTCATGTGATAGAATACGTCATGTGTCAGTTGAAGCGACATTAATATACACAACAGAAGTAATGAAAACTGAGGTTCGAACCCTGCGATGTGCAAGAAAGCGTCGTTATCGCCGAACGAGTGCAGTGAAGATCAGCGATCGTGATATACTACTCATACCACTGCTATTCAGTAGTAGGACCAGAGCATATATTTTGACATCGTACAAGCCGCAGGAAAAATGCAGGAAAGAAAATCAGAGTGCAACATCACCCAAAATGGTCCCTGCTACTTAAAGGAACTGATCATTGACGTCTGCGGCAACCGAGACGGTCTGGTGTTAAATACCGCGTGCAAATGAGTGGTTTTGTTTCTGGTCTTGTTTAAACGCTTAACCCATGTGTTGCTTTGTCGAATAAACAACCCTTGTACCATCCGCATTCTTGGATCACAACACTAGTAGGCGGTGAAAGAGAACCATGTAGAATACATAGAAATCCATAAACCAGGAATCGTATGCACACACATATGCTGAACGGTCCATGTATGCACGATCGTTCTATCCGATTGAGAAATCGTAGAAACTTCGAACAGAGATGAGTCTTGGCCAGTGACATCAGAAAGGATGGAGATTACACAGCTTTAACTAATCACCTCGTTAATCAACAACCAATTAGATCCAGTACTTGGCAATGGAATCCAACAGGCCAGCGATTGATTATACAAAGATGTACACAAATATACAAAAAATGTGATCAACGGGCTAGCCTGAACAGCTCAAATGATGCTCTTAATTAGTACACTGTAATCCTATGAAGTTGAAATATGTCTACGCTACAGTTGACATAGAAACAGTGTGTACTATGATCAACTAAAAGGTGGCTACACTTACAGAGCAACCATGGACAAATCAGTCATTCACAAGACTGAGAGATTAACTGTCATTCCTCATCTACTTCAACGAGTTTCTAGAGCTGACTGAAAAATGTGAACTGCCACGAATGTGTAAGAGTATCACAATTCTAATAGCTCAAAGCAAAATACGTGAGTTAAATTAGGTTCGTTCGAGTCTATCAAGTGTACATTGCAGCTGATGAAATTAGTGAAGAACTAAGCGTTCAAGAAGCGTACACTTGGCAATACGTGTACAACCTAGACCCCATAAAGTGGCTGACCTCACTGGTTTCAAGTATTTCATCAAGAGATGAAAAAGTCCCGTACTAATCTCTCCCAATAACTAGTTGAAAAGTACGATTTATTTGACTATGATTCGAAGATCAAGATCACGTTTTAGAACTATCTGTAAGTTTGGAATGAACAAGACTTAGCAAGACATCGTCGATGTTATAGCTGATTATTAGGCTGTACTTCACTACTTGCCTATTACAATTGTATCCGGAACGATCTTCCCTTTCAATAAAAACAACTCCGAATGAGATCAAGTTTGGTCGGACCTGTCCATAACCTTTCTATAAGGGAACTATTGCATACAGACAAATGTTAAGGACAACATTATGGATGAGGTGGTGCGGAGAGAGAACAAACGGAAGATTACTTATTTAGAAAATAAACCGTATCGATAATTCAACTGTTTCTAGAACGTTCTCAAAGGTTGTGTTCTGAACCTCAGCCGCCAGGAAAAACCTAATTGGAAAACAAAGTAATTGCATAACGACAAACAAAGAAGGCTGCAACGTATTTAGTTGCAAGCTATCTAGAAGTTATAAACTTCCGATTTTACGTCTTTTTCAACGGGTTGATCAGAGTGGCACACAGTAGCCGGGTTCTCCTGTGCACCCTAAGGCACTGTATTCTACTCTGTTATGTGGATGAGTTTGCTGTGTTTGCCAGTTTCCAGCACTTTGTACTAGCATTATTGCCAACATTAGCACCCATGTCAGAGATTTCCCCCTCTCTTCTTCAAGTTTGGCTTCTTTTGGTATGCCTTTCAACGTTCCGCCTATCATAAATTGGTCAATTCTGCCTTTCGCCCCACCTTCATCGTATTTGCTACTGGCACTGCATGCTCAAGAGAGTAGTTGTTCGACAGTAGGAAGTGCGGCGGCATCACCACGAATATCAAGTGGTCCGGTGGACAATGCGTCCTGTAACTATGCGCTTATTTTTCAAACACTCGAAGCCAAATCCACGTTCCACAGCTGTTTCGTCGATCAGTAAAAAAGTAGCATTTACCGAACTACCTTGCTCATTCGGTGTATTCATGTTTTGTGACCGTGTGGTCGGAACAGTAGATCAGTTACATGTATTTCATTCATACAACCGACATTTTAAATTCAAAACGGTCAATCAGAAAGAGGTGGTCACGAGAGCTGAAATAATCTTTTAGAACATCATAGCATTCCTCTTTCACTAGACCGTTTCACAAAAGGTGGACAATTTATCACCTACAGGAATGGAAACGTTGTTTTAAATTTCTCCATATCTGATTTCGTGATCTTCGATTAAAACCAAGTTGAGCTCTAGCTGAAGATGAACATAACAAGAGTCTTTCAAATGTATTGGTGAGCACTGACTAAATAATGTCCCAAAATTCCATAAAGAACATGGATTTGACTCCGTCGGAAATCATCCGCTGAAAAGCTGTTCATTGTGCAACATGAATGCTATTTTTCGAGTCACCTATCTTTAGACTCACAAACCCTAAGCATTTTAAACTGAGGTAATCGATAAAACAATCAGCCGAAGAGAGAAAAACTCACGGCAAGTGAAGGAAAGCAAATGTTTGAGTGTTTATGTCAGCATATCAACAAACAAACAAAAAATTTAACAAAGTTCAGAGACACTTTTCGTTTCTTCCAAACTTTGCGATGTTTAGTAAACTTATCCAATTTTCTTAAATATATCAGACCCATGCAAATTTTGTTCAAAAAATGACCCGAGCATGATAAAACTGGCTAACAAGCCCTCATTTCTAGTAAATAATCTAAGTCTGAAACACTCCAAGTGTGATTAGGAATGATGTATGCTGAAATGAACGTCAAAAGTAAATCGTGCAATACTGAAGTGGAGAAAAGTTATCAGATTTATTGAAACACCTGTTCACTACAAGTAACTTATCACAGAACTAATACTGAACGAAACAAGTCACCAGAATGCAATGTGGAATGACCAGACGAAATAAAAACTGGTAGTGGAAAAAAACGAGTAAGTCGTGTTTGGCAACTGACGCAGATACGTCGTAAGGTAAACTCTGTCCCTTTAACGCACATACTTTGGAGACCTGTGGATAAAAATACACATAAAGCTCAGCAAAGCTGAGCTAGATTTTGGTGAATAAGTTAGGCTGAACTAAATCAAGCAGAAGAAAAAGCAACAACGTACTTGCAGAAACCAAGCACGCAAATAAAAGGAATTATTTGGTCATTATTTGGACCTACCTTGTGAAAGAATGCTGCACCAGTGAGCACCATTGAATACGCACATGAGCGATTCCACTCGTAAATCCATGTGCCCGATTCAGCGTGCCAAATGTGTACACGCGATGGCATACCGACAATGCGGTCGCGATTCTCTTGCCATGCTCTAGTGTGGAAACGGATCAGCAGATCACACAGCATAGAGTTATATAAGTTGGTGACGGAAACAGACACTGTATAATATATATACATATAAACATGTGTGCGTAACCAGTCATGAATCTGATTAGATGATGTACAGCCCGAACCGCAGCCCGCCGCAACAGCGATGAGGAAAATCTTGAAAGCAAACTTTTATTCGAGAAACACAAAGCGGAAAATGAAACAACTTAGAAGAGACAGTAGCAACCGCTTGTCACAATGAGACTTGACCTTGACGCAGTGTGACGGCTTGCGCATCACGACGACTTATTGGGCTAAACTGGACGGTGTGGCCACCACACCGGTAGAGTCACTCATACCAGACAGGCCAATAGGTGGAGGTCTGACAAACCAGTCTCCTGGTCCTCCATGCTGGGGGTTGGAAGAAAGTTGACTGCCACCCACCCGCTGCCTTGCGGTAAGGGCTTTTGAGCGGAAGGCTTTGGTTGAAAACCCTAATCGTTCTCCTGTCTAAGTCTCGGCGTTCAGTATCTCAGCCCACATACAACCATGAATAATCACAACACAAGTAGTTCCACGTTGCATTGGCCGTCTCGCAGTATAAACCGGATCGCCCTATCTGATGCATACAGCAGGGCAGATAGGCGAAAACATGCTACTGCTGACCCCTCCCCCACTGTCCTATCAAATTTAGTTCTCAAACCATTCCCGACCTCCATTACTGATAATTACTCTACGGGTCCCACAAGAAATGTAGCTAACCGTGATAACACTGAGCCGGTAAGTTCCGTCTCTTACCATTCAGCTTCAGGCCTCCCTCGTCCCTTGCTTAGACGTAGAATGCGAATTAATATAGGTGTCTTCAACGTTCGCACGTTAAAACAGATAAGTCAACAGACCACCCTCGCACGAACGTTAGACTCGTTGCATGTCGATGTGTGCTGTATCTCGGAAACTAGAATCAAGGACAGTAGTCAACGTATGAAACTAACAGCACCCGAAGTCTACCCGCAACTGGTTATACACTTCGGGTGACTCCACAGGCACCGTTACAGGTCAGACCGGAGTAGGTATAGTCCTTAGCACGACGACCGCGGCCGTATTGATTGGATTCTTGTTAACAGTAGACTTTGTGCAGTCCTCTTAGCAGGTTCCGTTAAGGCCAGTTCTAGACTCAATATTTTTATAAGTTTATTCATTGTGTCTGCTTACGCTCCGACCGACTGTAGTGACGTCGGCGTCAAGAACGCATTTTATTCGGGTCTGGTCGTTCTTATTCGGTCGACACGTGGATATGATATAGTCGTTCTGGTTGGAGATATGAATGCTCAGGTCGGCCGCCTTGATGAGGCCGAATCTCGTTTAGGTGGCAGGTTTGGAATAGCGTCACATCAATCAGATAATAGCGGGTGATTGTTGCAGTTGTGCTCCCAACATAAGCTATTTTCAGCCATCACTAGTTGTAGGCATCGTGCGTGTCAATGCTATACCTGGCTCCCACCTGCTCCGAATCAGGCCTGATCTCAGATAGACCACATAGACGTTAGTTATAGGTAGCCGAGTTCCACTCAAACGTGTCGTTCTTTTTAGAACACATACTTGGATTCAGATCATGCGTTGGTACGTTATCGATTTGTTCTTACATTTTCTGGGCAACAGCTCCACCGACAACAACGATTAGCTGTTGAGAAACTGGCTTTACCGTCAGTAAAGTATAGGTATCAAATCAGCTTGGAAAACTGCCTTAGTGGTACTCACCCCGAAGATCCTAAAAGCTGCTGAGCTCAAATCTCACAGGCCATTCAAAAAACAAGTACTGTAGCATACGACACAGGGGTACATATGCTAAACAGATATTGGATTTCGGAGAAATCCGTGAAGTTGTTAAAAGCTAGACGGACGGGTCTTCCTGATAGTTCACATAACAAGTCTAGAAGAGATATCCGTAGAAAATCAAAACGTAACCTGAAGGCTGATTGTGGAGCTTGGTTAGCGGAAAAAGTTGAGGAAGTGGAGACCGCGTTTGCCTCAGGGAACACCGGCAAACTCTTTAAGCTGATCCGTGCCACTAGTCCTAGGCGACCGTCTGTCAGTGAGGCTATCAGCGAGGCAGACAGCACACTCATCCATAATAAGTCCACGAGGTTAGATCGGTGGGCGGAACACTTTGAGGGTCAATTTAGCTGGCCTCCTGCCTTTACCGTGTTGTCACCACAAACTTGTGATGTAGCACCTTGGTAGGTAGATTTGGAACCACCCACTGAGACTAAAGTTCACAATTGCCCTTCGGCTCTCAATCGTAATAAGGCTGCCGGTCCAGATGATCTCGTGCCAGCATTTTTCAAAGAGAGTGGAAAGACGTTAGTCAAGCCCTTGACTCAGGTATTTCAATTTGTGTGGACGATAGAGGCCATCCAGCCGTGCTGGGGTCACGCGATAATAGTTCCCATATTCAAGAAAGGTATCAGGCGCTCTTGCAAAAACCACAGGGGAAGTAGTTTGACCCCAGTCTTTTCAAGGGTTCTGGCATTCATCATACTTTGTCGACTCACTGCAGTTCGGGAGTTAAACATTAGGGAAGAACATGCAGGGTTTCGTCCTGGCCGGGGATGTACAGATCACATTTTTATCCTTCGTCAAATTCTACAGCACCGTCACGTGTACCACCAGCCAACAATCGCCGTATTTCTCGACTATAAAGGTGCGTTCGATTCGGTGAATCGATCTACACTTTTAGAGTCGTATGAATGCAAGGGTATACTGACTAAGTATGTAACCATACTGTTAGCGCTTTATTTCCATACTTCTGCTCAGGTTAGGGTCTCCGGTGAACTGTTCCAGCATCAGGAGCGGAGTACGTCAAGGCTGTCCCCTTTCACTATTTCTGTTCAATTTTGTCCTAGACGAAATAATGGAGGACTGTCTGCGGCACTCAAATGATGCCGGCGTGGACCTCCTGCCTGGTGAAAGACCGACTGATATTGATTATGCTGACGACAAGCTATTGCTATTTGGCACTTTCTAAACAGCACAATCAATGTTAAACGCTATTTCACGTTCTGCTAAGTACTTCGGAATGCGCCTTGCAGCCTCAGAATGCAAAGTACTTCTGCAAGATAGCTTTAATTACGTAGATTTGATGTTAGATAATGAAGTCATGGAGGTTGTTGACCGGTTTGCATACCTGGGAAGTTGCATTAACAGCGGCGGTGGAGGTGTAGGGAATGCAATAGAAGCGTGTATTTCCAAGGCTAGTGCGGTGTTCGCTAACCTGAGAAAACTCTGGCGGTAGAGAGGTATTTCTCTGAAGCTTAAGGGTCGCGTAAACCAGCCATCAGTGAGGTCTGTATTACTTTACGGCAGCGAAACCTGACCGCTCAGGGTAGAGGGCGTGAACCGTTTTCAGGTATTAGACCACCGATGTTTGCGTTCAATCGCTCGTATCGGATGAAACCAACGAGTAGGTTAGGAAGCGGGTGTTTGGCACTGATTTTCAAAAGAGTTCTTTCGTTCAGTCCTTACACATGCACAGACTTAGATGGTCAGGTCATGTGCTAAGGACGCCAGCTAGTCGTCTGCCACACGGAGCACTGTTTGCCGACGCTGCGGTCGATTGTCCGAGTTGTCTGTGAAGTGAATGCACTTAATGACACTGGGCAGTGAAAGCCGTGAGGAAGCTGTCTTACTGATGACGTCTTACTTTCACTTACAGCTGGGTTGTTTGTTCGCAAGGTGTAGGCGCCCTGACCTTGTATGCTTGAATATAGACGTAGGTATTTTTAGTAGTTAGGTCCCCTTCCCCCCTCTTCTTTTTTCTTCTCTTTTCTTATATAGGGCTTTTTCCTATGTGGTTGTGTGGCAGTTAAGCACCAGTGTGAAGTACTGATGTATTGCTGTCTATGATGATGATAATGATGCTTGTATGGAAGTACTCAAGTGACTTTGACAGGCAGCCATATCGGACAGCGTTTGGAACCGGCATCCTAAGTAATCACGGTGTTCCGCCGATGAAACAATCAAGGTTTAAATAACCCTCGACAACACTGTTGCTTAAACATCTTTGCGAGTTACATTAGCCGTAGATCACCACTAAGGCTAACGTCAGATGTGATGACCGCTCGATTGATATACACACTACATGGTAAATAATAGCAGACGATGCAAGCCTGCTAGCTTACAAGTTGATCGTAACATACGCACTAATAAACATCATGCCGTCAACGCTGGCATGTGAGTCAACTGTTTTGATTAGGGATACAGATTGAGCACAGTTCATTCAACACAACAATATGAATCGCAGTGTAGTCTGGCCTCTGATCATAATCAGGAAAATTGGGACCCGTGATGAATGTGTACTTGACCTTCTCTAATTACTAGTAATAAAGAAAGCAAGCGGATGGACGCATGGGATGAGCGTGAATTGAAACAATCATTGCATATTTTGTAACTGTTCAGTGTAAAGTAATTCTTAAAAATGTGAGTACGCTCCGAATTGCGTTTCTTTCGGTATACTGCCAGCCAAAAGGTGAATCTCGACTGAAACGTGAAAGGCAACCACCAAACGGCGTCGCTCGGTAATTTCATTTGTCAACAGACAGTTCAGTAACAGTCTGTCTAGTAATGGTTTACTTATCCGTTAACGTTATGCCAGACCATTTCAGCCTCTTTAGGAGAGTGTGGCGAAGTGCTGGATTAAACACCATCAAGTACAAGATCTCTGGTGCCCTGAAATCAATCTTGTGTGGACAATGTTACAACAGCTTGAATGGATTATCATTTCACTGGCCGGCTACTTGCGAGCACTAGGTCGAATTGAAAAGTGAAATGACAAGCAAACCAGATGTCGAGCGGGCAGATCAAGAAACTGAATCGCAAAAGCTTTCGCATAACATAAAGATCAATCATTTTGATCACACTGTGCAACTGTCAGTCAGTGGTTTATACAGTGTTGTAGCTAACTGTATATTGTTTCGTTTAATGGTGACTCAGGTGTGACACATTCAAAGCCCCCAAGCTTAAGTAATTACAACTATTGTTAACCCGAGCAGTCATCGGTCAAGGGTTGTCAGTTTGTCCATACCGGATCGCTTGGGAAAAATGGATCGGCAAAGAGACATTAGGTTGATCGCATCATCATCACTGTCACTAACAACAGTCGTTCAATAACGGTTGACTCAGGAAATTTAACAACTTGTCAATTATTTAGACCGTAAAATATTGACTGCAATACGCAACACATAACGTGCACAGCCTGCATGCGTATAGTTTCTTTCAGTAGTTAATCGTCTTCACATGTTTTGTGTTGACAGTTTTTCGAATTCATCCCGGCCAGCGCGGAAAAACAAGGTCATTTTTGACCCCGGAAAACGTATTCCAGCAACCCAATTCGATCTGAGCAAAATCAGCTAGTCATGTATATCCGCGTGTCAACATGTATTTGCATGAAGATAATTAAGCTATCAACATCAACGTTCGACAGAAATGGGCGTCATTGATGGTCTAAAAAGAGTCGCAGGTATGACGAAGTGATATGGATAAGAGCATATGTGGTGAGAAGAAATAGCAAACTTTTCAGCTTGTTAGTAATGTTTCTTTTCAACAGTTTTATCCCAACAGCATTAAACCCCTGCTATGTTTTGTAGCTGCACTATCGGAATCAGGCAATGAACACTTGTTTGTTTAGTACGTGAAAGTTGTAAAAATTCTGTGTACTGATTACCAGTTGGAAATGTAACCGTGGATTGTTGCACCAGATTTCCACTTGGCGTGGCGTGCGTCAGTCACTAGCTGATGCTTGACTTCTTCAGGTCATCAAAGCAGTGTCTGCGTAATAATGACATTGGAGAACAGAATGTTTCACGGGATAAAGCTCCAGATCAGAATATGATGAAGCTGAGAGCGTGACTAAACAAAAAGCACAGCATAACGTACAAAACATTGCAAGTGAGCCGTTTGTCAGTAAGAGACTGGTCGAGGAACACCAGTAACAGCTACATCTGAAGCTTGAACTAGGAGTCAATCGATAAATGGCAAAGTAAATACGACAGTAAATGTTTCCAGATCGGATGCATGTATTTGAGACACGCACCGTCACTGAGAACAAACAGCTGAGTAAGAAGAGAATCTAAAATTAACCATAACCAAACAAGACTGCATTAGTTACATATATATTTTTAATATTTATACATATATATATATATATATATTTATATTCACCTACCTGAAGGCCACTAAAATTTCATCTTGTGGCAACGCTAAATCATCATCCACAGTAAACACAGCATCTGTATCGATCAAGTCAAAAGGAAGAAATCGATTGTTCAGACTATTTTTCGTGGCACGAATCACCTAATAATACGAAATACGAGAAGAAATCACGTTAGATTTTCAACCAGTTTCTCAAGAAGTGTATATAGCCAGACCTCATTGATGAAAGCAGGACTAACTGAAGATACAAAAAAATGAATGAAAACACGATTCTGCAAAAACAAAGTCGGTCACAGATGTTAGATTACGCATAAATG
>JTDE01021919.1:41616-58150 GCA_014338405.1 Paragonimus skrjabini miyazakii | reverse complement strand
GCAAGGAAGTTGGTTTTCACGTGCGGGAACCACACTAGAGGCTAAAGAACATGACGTGACTCCAGCTGACAATCAGCCGAAAGGCAGCAAAACCCAATAACACATAAAAACAAACGTATGAACACAAGCTACCCCGAATAGTCAGGTGCAGATTTGATTAAACCAATAAAACCTGATTCGTGTCAAGTAATTTGAGATTACCGTTTAGATAAATTGAAGTGATCACAACTGTCATATTTCCATAAACTTTTCCGTCAGCCCTCTTCGTAAAGAAGCACCAGACTCAAGTTTTGCTCCTGTTTGAGTTCGTCAACAGTGCATATCTTTGATGTTGTCGGGATTAGAACTCCAGTCACGCATGGATGAGGTAACCGTGTTGACCATTGCGACAATGACCCCATATATTGGGTTAGACTGGATTATCCTATGCAAACACTCAGCCACGCAAACGAAAGTGTGGCCGGAGTTCTAATCCGGACCGCAGCAAGGACGTGCACTACGCCGGAGTTTTAACGACAACGAAACTAGAGTCTAGTGTTTCTTCTTGTAACAGCTTGACTCCAAAATCTACGCGAGTGCCACAAATACAACCAATTGTGAGTGATGTTCATTTTGTAAGAATCTGACTCATCGGGTTTAAAAGTACATTTGTATAATGAGAACAAAGACATATAGGCGAACATATGTTTTCGATAATTCATCTTCGGGCCGGTACAATTATATAAGGAGTTAATAGAGTTGGATCGGGATATCGATCAGACTTATTACAGAGAAACTAGGTCACTGGTCAGTCGAATTGGCGGTTACGTCACGTTTTCAACCTAGGGGACCTAATTAAGAATTTGTGACTATTTGTGACAGGTGATAGGTAAATCAATACTTTTTTCTCTACCTGGGCGGATTGTAAGTCAAAGTTACGAAGATCTAAAGCTAAATCGCCCCCTAACATGTCATACTACTTGCCGAAATGCAGTGATCGGAACAAATTTAATAAGCATAATGGACGGAAAGCAATGTTCCGTTTACATTTCACAGAACACTAGTAACAGATTGCCAGCCCTTTCAGAGTAGGCCACAAAATATAGGAAATAAGATACACGGAACAGAGAGACACAGAGCACCTGGATTTTTACAAGGTAGTTCAAAGTGCTATAATCATTCTTGGGTTGTTTTTGTACGCTTGGAGACAGGGCCTGTAGAAAGAAATTAATCGAAGACTATGAGCTAGAAAGGTTTGTAGAACGAGTGCTCACAATGTAAGTCCAAAGTGGAATTAAATCAAAACATACAATAAGAGTGTGGAAACGTACGCTACAGTTGTTGAATCGTGTACCTGCTGTCTGGCAATGGCTTTCAATCGAAAACGCTAAGAATCTGCAGTAACAGAACCGAGGAAAAAGGTCCCAAAAAATGGGCAGTCCATTCTCAACAGCAACGACGGAAGAAATGACAATACTATTTGAATGAACCGACCGGCGCAGACCGTGCAAGCTAAACAGTCTAGTAGACAGAAAGCCTATGTAGACAAGAGAGCACATGCTATCTAAAAGAAATTTCATAAAAGCACTTTTCGTCGCGTACGAAGTCTACACAGAAAAGACAATTTAATGTTAGTGTAAAACAAGCTGATAAATACAAGAGCTTAAAGGATGATTATAAAAACTTATAGCAAATAAAAATGTCACATTTCACGTTGAAATTTAAAGGATTTATCAATGCATTCATGAGTTCTACTGGATGTGTTGTACACTAGCTGTGTTTCCTTGTTTGCTATCGAAAGATATTGTGTATTTCGCTAAACACTCAAAACATATTGAGTCGTGACGGCTATTCCTATAAATTTTTGATGACGACTGACAACTGACTGGTCCATTCGTGTACAGCCGCACCATTCTGTTGGTTACTACTAACAGCACTATGTCGTCTGCATTTTTATGTGACTATAATTCGCATTTCGCACTAGTGTAGTACTGTGATAAACTCAGCTGTATCTAAGTCTCTCAGTGTTCGTCCTACTGCAGCAGCTGTGAATCTGAATATTCAATTGCGTCTACATTGTGACCAAAACAGCATTCCTTCTTATGTGTTTGGAAATCACTACCGAAGTATGCGTCCTTTCTATTTACAATTAGTGGCATGTAACGCTCATATCTATGTTGCCATATTCAATCAATACACATGGACGTTCGCGATCAATATGCAAACAAAGTCCTTTCGTATGCTTTCTACCGTGCATCAAAAACATTCAATAACTGTTTGTTGTGTCCATTTTATTGCCACACACCAAACTGTCTTGCGCGTTTGTCTATGACAAATATAACCCACACACTGAAATATTCACTCAACTTAGCTGTCAAACTTCGTCTCACCACGAGTCAGGTTAAGAAACGTTTTTAAATAAATCATTTTTTTATAAGTAAAATGAAAACATGGTAATGTTCATCCATACAGTGTACTGCAACAAATGTAACCAAGTATCAAGATAAACAGAGATCCTATAAGGTTTCACTGTAGGTTACACAAGAGAAAACTTTGAAACGTAACCAAGAACGCCGGAAGAAATTCTCCGAGTGACTTAAGGAGACATTTGGATAGAATGGTTCAGTTTACATGATAATTCTGTTGGAATAATAGAGGAAACATGCGGACCTAAAAAGAGTACGAAACGTCTACCGATATGCGGACTATACACACTTGTGGATTAGATTCACAATTGTGTCACTGTCAGGATATCAATGTCAATTAACAGTCGTATCATTGAGGAACGATATGGACGACAGATATTGTACAGAACACTCACTCGAAGCGGGACATGCAACCGGGGCCAACGTAGTCCATCCGGCGACCAATTCTGATTGTTCCAAACAACCAGTACTGAATGTAAGTAGGGCAGGTTGATCAGGCTTTTCAAAGTTTGGCACAATGAGTTGTAGCGATTGTACGTCAAAATGATCACTGTTCAATACACAAGCGGATGAAAATAGTTCCCGTGTCAATGTAGGCGCGTGAAACGAAGTGAAGTGAGCACTTTATAAAAATAAAAAGTCGCTTTGGACGGTAAACTACACGTGAATGAACAGGAAATCCACAATACAACACAAGAGACAGGGGGATAGTGTCGGGATCCCGTAAGTGTTTGGCATATAATGTGACAACTGATGAATAGGACTAAATGTCGATAGAAAAGAAAGTCAACAGGCTCAGAGAAGAATACAAGCAACAGTAACTCAAAGGACCGAATTGTCAGACCGTACTGCATAATGCTACAATTCTCAGTACTGGTAAAATTTGACTGAACACAAGTAATTTTGGTGAATCCCAGCGTAGCTGTTTACTAAACCCCACTTTGGCGTTGGACAACAAAAAATTTCAAATAAAAGCTAAAAGAGGCCGATTAACAAATGGGTCTGAACATATCACTTTGAATCAAAACAACAACGCTAATATAAGCCCTTTCTATCTTCGAGAAGAAGTACGGATATTATCTCTATATTCCAGTACAATTCGTAAGAAATTGACCTTGAAAACAGCTGTTTTCAATAATTCCAATCAAACATGGGCAGTTACATAAGAATTTGTTGCGGGATTATTTATAAATGGATCAGAAATAGTTATAACGGGAAGGAATCGTGAAAACTTCTAGTTAAACATGTGTCCGTAAGTTTATTCGCTTACGTGATGGGTTAAGCCAAAGGAAAATGCTTGGATCGCTGGAGGATGCGTAAAAGCGGTACATGTGGCAGACGCGTACAAGCCAAGTACACGTACAGATCACACAGGTGGTTGCCGCACCTAGTGTTGTTTTGTCTAAGAACAATCGTATCAGATGTGCTCAAATAAATTAAAATAGAATAATAGGCCACAAGTTGAGAAACATACAATAACAAATTACGACGTCCTACATTTCACTGATTGGTGGATGCGCTTAAAGGATGCCACCAAACTGTGCCACCAACTCAATACTTGCTAAAATCTTCACGGTACAAATGTAAATTAAAAAAAACAGTCAGTAGCCTGACATCACACGATCTAGTTTCGGGCAAATTTCGTTCCACCTTTGTGAGTGCACGAAACAGACCGTTTATGGGATTTTTGATTGATATTAATCGAACACCACGCACCATTGGTCGTAGTTCTCGGATTTAACCAGTTCCTTTTAAAAAAGAAGTACTGGACTCGAGCTTCGCTTTTGTTAGACTTCGTCAGTAGTAGATATCCTCGCCACGACCAGGATTAGAATTTTGGCCAAGTCTTTATGTTGACCACTACACTACCAACCTCAAATTGGATAAGAGTGGATTAGTAAATACAAACTGCCAACCGCATTCGTTTTTGTACCACTGGCGAATCTTAACATGAACGAAATTCGTGCATAGTGTTTCTTCTCGAAAACGGGTGGCATACATTTGGTGGGAAGGCGAAAATTGCGATAAATTATAAACGACGTTCAATTCATATTAGCCGATAATCAAAATATGATTTAAAACTTCAACGGTTTTGGTGCTTGTAACTTGGAGGTAAGTCCTAGTCGCACGGCGATCGATTAACAGTTCGGTTAATGTGTCTCCTCTCGAGGCGATCGACTAATCTGAGAATCAAAACGGAAAAGCAAATATCAAAGGTCATGGTCATTGTCACTACGACTTTACAACTAGCAGTCCCTGAACACAACACGCGGTTGAACTTACAAATAGGAACAATTTCATTGAGTCAAAGGCTTCGGCCATGTGACGTCAAATACAGAAAAAGAATAAGAGTGAACCAATGATTTACTATTTTCCAAATGAAGAGCATTTCACAGTGCACGCCTCAAGTATGTGGACGTCGTCCAAAAAGCTCGCTCTCCTAAAACGCACAGTTTACAAGGATTTCGAGAACAGTGACAGGAGTTCGTAGTTGGGATTAATGGTTTAAATAATCGGTTCTCTGGCCATAACGTTTAAACCACAACCGTTCAATTATTGAATGACGTAACATTATCAATGCGCATGGTTGCGACAGTATATGTGTGAACGCAGAGGATTGCGAAATTTCATGGACGCCGGATCTTGTATGTAAAGCGAGTTAACCTTTTAATCGGAACTCCGACTGGTTCGTTCTAGTTGCTCCGTCCTTTTGACGAGTCGATCAATTTTTCTTTTTCAGTTTCGACGCAACTTGTTCCATTTGCTTTGCTCAGAGGCAACAGACGTTCAACATGACCGAGCTTACATCTTTTCAAGGCAACCAATGTCTGATACACTGTGTCAGAACTTACTTGCTTATCGAATCTGTTGATGAATGTCACGCTACAGTAAAATCGTGTACCTGCTTGGTGTCCAACGGAATTTTAAAAAATCTCGTTCTCACGCAGAACGTTTGTCTGGTTTGATCAATTAAAATTGAAAGTTTCTTAATGGTCAATTCGCGCTCATGAATTCGTGCAGATCATTCACGTTCAATGTTGCTGAAGCGACACCCTTCTCAGTCATTGCACTCAGTTTCGTATATAATGTCCACTGCACTGATGAGGCTGAGCTGCTCTTTCCTACGTAAGTTTTCCGTTTTCTTGTGCCTTAAGATGATGACGGGTAGCCATAAAAGTCACGCGGGTTTTTCCGAAATGGTTTAATATGTGGTAAAGTGATCCGTTTTTTAACTGTTACATAGAGTCTAGATTTTTTTTAACTTGTTGATGAAATTTCGTGGACATTCGCTGAGAAGATACAATTGATACGTATACTTCTCTTCTTTGGTTCTGAGCTCTGTCGCACTGCAATGTTTTGGTTTTTTGAGGCAACCAGGGCAAAATGGAGAGGTCGAAAGGTGACCGACCCGATTAAATAAAGTATGTAACAATAATGAGTCAATAAGATCTCAGGTTAAGGTCTCACAAAAACAGAAAATGACCAGAGGTCAAATCAAAAAATTATACACGGTGATTAATCAAGCATCGGGTTAAACATTCATGTGCAAAAGGAAATCAGATTTCAGGTGCAATTATTTTGTACACAAGAGCCCTATACAAGCAATGATAATGTTACCACATCTGTTGATGAAACGTTTGTAACCAAGACGCCAAGGCTGGTGAGAACCCGAATACGTAAAACTCTAACGATTCCAATGTGTTACGCTCTGTCGATCAAATTCGAATCGATGCTCCCATGTTTCTACTGAATGAGATTAGCTCAGTCGCAAAACGAACTGTGACATAAAGCAGACTAGAAATGAGAAATACGATCGCATAGCGGTCGGATATCATTTCAGACAGCTAAAGTTACTCATTGAATTTCAACCAAAAACGAAACGACGATCGGGAGTTGTTTCATCCTTGGACAATGTTTCAGCATTGGATAACACCAAACACAGTCCTCAGAAAAGAGTATAATGGGCAGTCAGGCTGTGGCTGTTCCCAGTTGGGAGTTAACAGTAGGACAGATTAACGTCGGTTTGGGAAAAAGAGAGTAACTATTGGCGTTGACACTTTTGACAGGATCCGACAATAACAATATTTGATACAGCTGTCCTCCCTTGTGAATATGAACAGAGCACTGATTTCCATCTAACCATTTATTCATAATGTTTGCTAACCTGATCGGATTATACTGTAGCTGGAGTTGCCACTTCCTTCATCTACCTATAGGAAACGTTTATCAGTGGATACATTGAGGTTAAATAAAGAAAGCAGTCACACCATTGACTGCGGTACGTTGACAGCTGGGATAATGAGTTAAGTAATCATAACGATCGCAACCGGGAAGGAGACACCTATCCACTTTAAGCAAAAAAAACATTCAAAGCCCTCATACATTGTGACCAAGTCGTTGTTAGGACAGCCCGCAGTTCTATCCAACTATCGGA
Source organism: Paragonimus skrjabini miyazakii (assembly GCA_014338405.1). Classification (NCBI taxonomy): domain Eukaryota; kingdom Metazoa; phylum Platyhelminthes; class Trematoda; order Plagiorchiida; family Troglotrematidae; genus Paragonimus; species Paragonimus skrjabini miyazakii. The sequence goes on along the minus strand of JTDE01021919.1, from coordinate 51,310 downwards.
GGTCTCAGTAGTTAATCCACCGCACAGTAAACTGCCAGCTTGCATGCACCGCACGTGACCCAGTCATTACAATGTGCAACATGATTACCTGACTAGTTGATCGTACGTTCGGAAATACGCACTCAGGAACAGTTGCATTGTTCACGCTATCATTTCACTTGATACTTACTAACTGCTGGAAACAACGATTGCCAAATACCGCATATATAACTGTTGTGAACAAGCTACGTTCCTGACTTACACAGCATAACAAAGGGTACGCAAAAATCATATACCCTCATTTTCAAAGACAGATAATCGTCCTTTCGAAATCACAGATGACATAGGTTAACAAATATAAAACGTACATTCGCCATCGCCCTCTATACCTCAACAGAAATTTTGCAAGCAGAAACGATAGTGCTACTCAAGAACGTAGAACCGTTCCTCCAGAATGTCATTCATAACAAAATTGAACAGGAACAGAAAAATCGAACATTCTTAGCGAAGATCACTATAAGTGGTGATTACCCGAAACGGTTGCCAATGAACTCATCCTGTTGGCAAAGTAAGTATTGAATTACTTTGACGGATTCACATACATACCTGGGACCCAACTGCGAACGAGATAGCTCCAAATGGACATTACAAAAAAAAAATCGGAAACAGCCTTTAAACCTATGAATACCGCGATCGTCGGCTGTCTTTAAGAGTGTCAATGCTACGAGAATTGTGGACGGGACTGAACTCCTGCTCATTTTTCAAGTATCTAACTTCTACTGGATCTCATGAGCTGACGCAAAACAAGGTCAGCGAGTAACATGAATGCAGCAGATACTAGACTGACTCCTCTGTGGCTGCCATGTAAACTTCAGACTCACTTTTTGAAAGTGAAAATAACTGTCTATAAACGCCAGTCACGGGCACATTTTCAGGTTCCCAAACCACTCAAAGGATTTCTGTCAGTTCTACACTACCTTTAAAAATAAGACAAAGGAGATCCGGTGCCATTCAACAATTTGAATCCCAGGATCGCTTATACTTCAGACAGAGGACGCTTTGAAGCTCAATCATTCGGGTCTTGAAGTCCATGTGATGCGGTTGTAGCCAGCTGAACTGTTCGTCGAAGTGTTCAACCCACTTGTCAAATCGGCACGATTAGAAGATGGTAACCCAACGGTCTCTTCAAAATATGGTGCCACTTAGGTCGAATCGGCAGCCAGTACAACCACAAATTGTATGAAATTACTCTATGCTCAATCCATCTCTTTTAATCGTCGGACAAAGTGATGCTCACGACCACTGAAAAAGCCTTTGGTAAGTCTGGGTGCAATGTCTCGATGGTCGATACTATTTTCACGGCCAGATGGAGTCGGACCAAGCTGATTCAAAACGTTTATGGACATGACAGAAATGAAATTCTGTCGCATTTGTACAGCCCTTTCATGCGACAAAATGTTCATTTTGTGTTGAAATGCGGCACTCAGAATATAGAAGTTGTGAGAAGTGCACATTTGCAGCAGTCTTTTGTAACTATCACCATGTTAGACCGGAACACCAAATATCCCACCCACCCAATCTTCATCTGGGGGGAAGACTATCAAGTTGAACAATCAACTTGTCGACCAGTACGATGATGTCAGACTGTTTGGTGTGCTTCAAACAGGTGACGAGTGTCGTAGAACTCAACCTTCGTGACGTATGAACTATTGTCCGTGGGAACGTACGCTGGCATAAGGAATGCACAACGTTTTTTCTGAGTTACGTTGATAAAAGTTAACTGATACATTGAGTGTGACAGTGCACAAGCGACTATGTTCTTGGATCCGATCCAGCAACTACTGTCCTGGTTTGGAACTCAATGAGATCACTACCCCATGTTGACCGAGAGATTTAGTCTTAGTATTACCAGAGACACTGCATAAAAAGCGCTTGGATCGATCATTGTTTAGAAGCAAACTCAAGTGCATAGCGGTGGTATATTCGTAGATTTGTGTCTATGAAGCACAGCACATATCAAGCTACAGACATGAATGAGTAGTCGCCAACGTAGTTTGTCGATCAAACTGTCGGAGAGTGCAGACAGTGGTGTCAATAATTGTCAGTTGTCATGGTTTTAGAAGACCAGTATAGCCATAATGCACAATAATTCTGTAGTATTTGGGAATGAAAACTGGTCAAGAAGGTGCTAATAGCTGAATAAAGTTAGCATCGAGAGAACGGTAGCTTCTGACATACCCGGCCGTTTATGCCATGTGACGGGGTCGACTTGAAGAATAAAACCCCAACTTCGACCCAAAATTCTGATTTACTTGGAAATGTGAGGCTTGCCTAGCTTGAGGTCACAGTAAATGAGACATGTGAGTCTGGGTGTGATTGCCCCTATGGTCAGTAGATATATTCGAGACTTTTAAATGATATTAGAAGATTAATCATCGCATCGGATAACAAGCTGTTGGTCATGATGAAACGATAAACAATCAGAACTATCTGTTTTGAGAATAGCATTCCTGGTCCCTTTTTTCCTTACAGTGATACTGTATTAGTAAAAATGACATTGTTGTGTGTTTATAAGATTGTACCTCATTATCTAAGTACTTACACCTAATTGGCAGTGTGACATTCAACCGTGAATATAACTGTTTTTCGTCATTATACTGCGGTTTTTGACAGTCCGATACGCCTAGATGTGGTAGGACCAAAGTCTTAACCGGTATATCTGTACGAAACAATACAATGTGCGAGTGTGATTACCACGTCAGGGTAATAGAATAGATGAGGGCAGACAAGACTAACATTTCACCGTATATGTCCAAGCAGATGCCGCTAATTCTCTGCAGGTGTCTATCACAAAAGCTACACAATTTTAAACCACATATCACATATGAAGTAAGATCAAAACTTGAAATTTATTCACTTAAAGATGGAAAAGAATTGGCATAATTAACCACTCCGTTCAGGTTCACAAAATGGCGGTACTGATGTGTGATTGCAGTTGCTTGAACATAACATAACAAGTGTTCGTTTCTAACTAAAGAAAAAAAACGATATATGAACTTTGTTTACTTAACAACACATGTTGCTGACATCTATATTTAGATAATTCGATTTGTTGGTAACACATTAAATATACCTTGTGTTTGTGACTAAATTCTGATGGGCCCAATCGGATAGGATGCCGATTCACAGATTTTCGAATGTATTCGGCAGTCCCCTATTACTCGGTCTATGATGGAATTGACCAACAATGGAGAAGATGACTATCACAAAAACCACTCAAGATTTATTTGATAGTGTCTTGGAAACCATTAATATACCTAACGTACTAGAGTGTCGATAGCATGCCTTAGACGCAATCGACATATATCTATGTCTGAAGGAATCAAAAAGTGACGCTTGAGATTTAAAAACTATCACAATTGATGGCTAACAGCACATGTGACTCCGTAAGAGAAAGAATAAAAAAAACTGGCTGACACACTTCTAGCACAGTACATAAGTCCGTTAGCTATTCTTCATTGTCTGCTGTCCAAGCTGTAGTGAACTGATGATGCGTCATGGATGCCAAAACTTTTATTAAGAACAAAGTTTAAGCTGCTCCTTCTTTTTTTAAGTTTTAGAGAATGTATCGGATACAGCCGAATCAAGATCAATATTCGGTCGTTCACACTGATCGAGACAGATAAAGTAAAGCTTCCACTACTGTAAAGCTGGACAGTTCGAGTCGTAAACTTTAAATCATTTGAAAGCTATTTTATAATTGCAGACATCGGTAAGGGTCGTTAGTTTTGAACAGAAGACTTGCGGTATAAATTCATACGAAAATCTGCAGTAGAGAGAATAAATTCTGCTTAAATAGTAGCAAATAAGCATATAGCCTATACATATAATGATCTCACTGACAAATAGTCTTTTGTGACCCTTAGAATGAACAACCGGAAACGAGTTAGCATTTCCGGATGCAAATGCCGTTTCCAGTTGATGAGCTTTTTTGGTTAACCAGGATTGTGTACAAAGAGTAGACTGTATTTAAAGTTCTTTCGTGTAACCTTTCTCAAGCAGGGGGAAATTTCCAGCCGATATTTACCAGTATTGTGCTGTTCTCCGTAATCCAACGTTTAGTATGCTCATAGTTTCCAGTACCTGCTTCCTGTAATGGTTGTGAGATTTGGACTAAGTCGCTGTCCTGACATAGAAACGTCCAGTGAGTAAAACTGAGTTCTAAGTTGGTTTGATAGGCTTGTTGCATGGTATGGAGGAATCTGGCTAACCTAGTGTGGTCGCATGACACATGGTTAAATATAAACTGGTACTAAATGGATGAAGACCGTGTGTCAGACAAACTGAACACTAAGGCTCACCTGTAAATTTTTCAACGAGAATAGTTGGCAGGAAGGTGACAGTGTGGAAATCAGAGTCTAGTGAATAGAGAAAGGGAAAAAATGTTTGCTGAGCTGGAAGTAGTAGATTTCGAAACTAAAGTTATTCAACACCAAAAGTGAGTCATAATGGTTAACGATATCGATTGATGGTGTTCAAGCCCTATAAAAACCGATAGAAGATACAAATATCTATACAACTACGAACAGGTTTAGAGGAAATAAATAGATGGTGGCGTTGCATGTATTCAGTTGATCATCTAAGAACCTGTTTTAAAATTCACATTATTCATGCGATTTTCTCAAAAATAATATGGCTTTTTCTGTCAGATGTCATTCAGGTGACAGACGTAATTGTCTTAACGTATTTCTTAAAGTCGACTATGCATTACTAATCAAAATTAAGCAATGAGATTTCAGTCAAGACCTTGTTTTGGCTGTAAACTCTCCCAATTCCTTTGCTAACACAAGTTCGGTTCCCAAAATTCGTAGTCAGAATGCTCGTGAACCTGAAATTAGCATACCGGATGATAAATACAAACCACAAGTTTGTTTGCTTTATCTTTCACACTGTTATCATATAAAATAGGACCCGCAAGGCCGTTTGCGATTGCAGTTAACAACGGTATTATTTACTAAGAGAGGTTATCTGGTGTACAGTTTTCGAAATGACTGTTGGTCAGCGACGACAAGCAAATATCTTATGGAGAACGAACAAGGTTGCATAATTACATAAAACACGATGAAGACGAAAGCAATTTGGTCGATTTCTTGGAACAAAGTAAAGACCTAGTGTTGCAAAAAGAAGACGCACTGGTTTCTTTGGATGCTACGAAACTGTTCACCAACACCGAAAAACTTTGTGATGGAAAGTTTGAAGTTCACAGTAGATGAGGGTGACAGTTTCCTCAGCACAGCGAGTCTCTTGCCTGAATAATGGAGTCGGCTAGCGGAACGATGCAGCAAGACGCACTTAAAACTTAACAGCAAACTCTACCTGCAGTATAGAGGCACGCAACAGGCTCATGTATATATGGACTGCCTTCAGATTCTCTAATGAAGCACTATCAATCTGAGGTCTTTCGGACATTTAACCCTCAAGTGTGGCTTCGATATGTGAATAACACAATTGTTTTTACACCTGAAGAATAGAAAATTTCATTCCTAACGTTCCTCGATATGTCAGTGAGAAAAGATTTCGAAGGTAGACTTAAAGCTACTGTATAACACAAACTTGCAACAAGTGACGACATTCTCAACGACAAATCAGACTGCCTCCCTAAAAGCTGTGTGCAAACATTGTTCCGACATGCAGACACGCAATGAAGTTCATGCGAACTTAGAAGACAAGAACGAGAACGCCCGGTCAAAATGGTTAACACCGCTGAGTCATCATCATCATAGCAGTCATGAGCCTGACCAAGAGGTGTTGTGGCTCGGACCGCCGCTCACCTTAACAGTGATGTGGAATATCCTAGAAGAAAACGTTACTAAGAAGGTTGAAAATTATTGAAAGAAGACTAAGAGGAAGAACTAGAAATTGTATGGATACAGGTACGCCACTGGCTGCGACATACCGCTATCTTGGACAGCGTCTCTAACCAGCGGTTTGAGTGATCACGAGGACCCCATCCAGGCAGGCGACACTTACCCACTTTGCTCAATGGAGCAGTCAAGGTCTTCATATTTCGTGACCACGTTGTAGCTATCGCAAGCTGTGCAACGTAAGTAGTTGGCCAATTGATCGCGCATTCCGAGCATTCCGGAATACGCGCCGCAGAACAGCCACATTGCTCACGCGATCAGTCCACTTAATGTGGGCTAATTGGCGGAGACAACGATGGTCAGACATAGAAGGTCTGTTGATATCTTCCTTGCGAACAGACCATGTTTTCGAACCGTGGAGCAAAACAGAACATACACAAGCATTATACACTATTCCTTTCAGCGACAACCGCACGTCTTTTCGACGCCACAGATGACGCAGTTTGGCAAACGCAACTCGTCCCTTTGCTATCCTCGCTGACATTTCATCAGCAATATTACAGGCTGACGAGATAGTGCTACCCAAGTATGTGAAACTATCCAGTCTTAAGCGGATTACCAGCAATAAAGAAAGTAGGGTTGGAAATGCCCCAGTCTTGAGGCAGCTCATTGAAGGTGCGTAGCACATTCCAAAGAAACCAGCCCGGTCACTCAACTTGTCAAGCATGGTCTGCATGTCTTCGACAGAGGGGCTAAGTAAGACAAGGTCAATGAGGAACTTGGACTCAACAGACACCAAACTGATGTCTCTGTGGTTGTCACATAGACTTCCGGCCCCTTTTTTCGAAAACGAGTGTGACTGTTGATAGGCACCAATCACGAGGTACCTCTTCATTCCCATAAATCGTCTGGAGGAGTTTTGTCAGTTCTGATGTCAACTTGTCCCCACCATCCGTGAAAAGAGAAGGAGGGAGGAGGTCTGGACCAGGAACCTTGTTACGCTTCAATAAATTATGCTCCAGGGCCACTTCTACTTCTGACGGAGGGTCGTATGAAACGCAGTAACTGACCAATCGGGTCCCGTCGTCCACATGATCTGGTTGAGGCCAACTGAACTGTTCTTCAAAATGTTCAGCCCACCTGTCAAGTTGGCGCGATTGACTGGTATACGTGAACCATATGGTCTCACTTACACCGACTCGACGGCCAGTACAACCACGGATAAGGTAAAAGAGCCTCCTGCTACTCCCAGATGAAAAGGCTCTTTCCATCTCCTTCAATTGTTCGACCAAGTAGTGTTCACGGTCTTTGCGCAAGCTTTTAGTCAGCTTGCGTTTGAGTTCTCAACGGTCATCATCATATTCAGTACCAGGTTTTATAGAGCTGCGCTTGTTTATGAGGTTTGTCAAAATGATGGAAATCCAGTTCTGTCGCAATTAAACAACATCGGAACATGCCTGTTCACAGCATGCTTTCATAGCTTCGGCGATTTGTTCCCACTGTTCGTTAGGATCCTTCATCTAAATCGAACTGGGTAACTTGTTCACCAAAGCCTTTTGGTAAGCGTTCTTTACATCCTCATCGCTCGAATGCTAATTAAGCACCTTGCATTTACGAGCGTAGGTTCTCTGGGCAAATGACAAAACGAAACGGGCGCGCATAAGTTGTCTATCGGAAGGTCGACAAGAATGGAACAGGCAGAAATAAAGGAGCGAATAACAGTGTCGTGTATCCAAGGCGCAGTTGAAGCAGCGCAAACAATTCTCCAACCACTGGGGATTCACGTACCACATGAACTAAACAGACAGCCGCGCTCAAGAGTGCATGAACATAAATTAGCGATGCGATGTGCCGACCCTAGACCCCTGCTCTGACACCAAGGCAATGCGGGCGAAAATGAAAGAATGGTTTGCACCGAAAGTTCTCTATTCGCGGAATTTGTTCAATCGACACGGGGAACAAGACAACCAATACGCTAGCATCTCAGACATCGGGACGACAGATGAACGAAGACGACCAGGAGAACACAGTGACTGACACAATAACCTCACTGTGACATTCATTTTTTTGTTTGATAATGGATCCCAATGTGGAGTTGATACGTTACAATAAGTTGTTCACTATCTTCCTATTTGGAAGACTAATAGTATTCGCATACAACACGAAAATCTACAAGATGCCCTGTAATTCATCCTGTAGTTTTATTTCAGAAACATACGTTGCGTACACTGCTCGGTTTCAACAGGACGGGTCAAACATTCCCACTGAAGTGTTCTTTTGCCCTAACAATTATTTGTGTTCTTAGTTTAGATTAAAATGTGATTTATGAATGTTTAGAAAGGGAATTTTGTTTACAATGTTGAAGTCATGATTAGAAGAATTGTGAATGTAGGTCATTTAGTTGGATGAAATACTGGATCCGTAATGAATACTACATATCGACCATCTGATAGTCGGAGTGATCGTGTAAACGATTAACTCACTCAATCCAACTTCGCTATCGATAAGTGACGAGTGCATATCCATTGGAGGATCCCACGGAGTAGTGCAATATGACCAAAACGGATCCACCAGTCCGGCAGAGTCCAAGCGCGTAAATGAACAAGTGGGACGCGTATGACGTAGTTCGTTCGTTTCACGAAAGCTTTCATACACCACTCGGCTGGTTATGGTCTTAGCTGGAGGTTGTTTCAAATGCATACGCTGACTAACAGACAAAAGTAAAGACGCGACTTGCGAAGAACGATCTTTCAGGTAGCGATGGAACAAAATCTGACCCTAAAGTAATAAAAATAGGAAATAACCAATACTCCTTGAGTTGAAAACACAAAAAACAGAACTTGTGCTGAAACAAACCTCACATCTCTACTGGTTTACACTAAAGATTGTTTAAGCACAAAAACGTGAAAACAACAAAATTTATGCAAAAGGTCAAATTTTCAAACTTGTTCCGCTGCCACTAACTTCACAAACAACAGCTGCATTCAAAGGAAGAGACGTGTGTGGATAAGCGAACACCGTGAGATAAGTTATTGTCCACACATTCTTTGCTGTAAAATCAGTGGTCGTATGCCGAAAGGTCGGAATCTCGACAGCCTCGATCAAGCAAACGACGTTTCAGTTCACTGAATCAGAGGTAGTCTATAAGAACATAAATGGATGCTAAAAATCTGTTGATAGAACTGAATTTCAACTTGTAACCAGGGTTGCCGAACGCATTCAAAATGGATTCAACAAACCGTTACGTAATTATCAAGCAGTTTTGTAACAAGCCCAAGACAGAGGCTGACGCTATCGATTGTGAAGCTTCACTTGAGGAGATAACGTGGCTGATTCGACAAAACCTATAACAATAGTAATAATAATCCCCATTCGAAACAAACGTGTATCAGGTCTCTGTAATCAGACAGGACAATCACGATTTGTACATCCAAAAGAACCTGTTCATGATACCCTCGCTGACCTGGCAACAACTGAAGAAAATTCAGCTTTCGACTTCCTTCTGGGTGTTATGTGCTATGACACTTTCTGTGCCTAAGTTGTTTGTAGTGAATGTGAACAGAGACCATTGGAACCCGTTCAGGTGAAGTGGTGCAACGACAACAATAATTACTGATGAGTAGTAGGGGATTTTGATTTTCATATATATTGAACATCACCCACAACTGATCGCAGCTGTCACATTCCCATAGACTTTCCAGTCGGCCCTTTTCGAAAAGAAGTACTAGACTCGATTTTCGCTCTCATTATATATCTATATGAAAATCAAAATCCCCTACTACTCATCAGTAATTATTGTTGTCGTTGCACCACTTCACCTGAACGGGTTCCAATGGTCTCTGTTCACATTC
>JTDE01021919.1:31332-41516 GCA_014338405.1 Paragonimus skrjabini miyazakii | reverse complement strand
GGTCGCACAATTGTACCACACCGTTCATATGGAGAACCGACAACTGCTGTCTGGTATACATCGATGAGGCCTTTCGTTCAGTCAACAGAGCTGTACTTTTGGACTGTCTACCAAGGAAACGTATGTCCGAGATATACGTGAACACCCTGAAAACAATTTTCTGTCAGAGTTTGGGTCGTGTTAGAGCATACGCCAGCGTACCGCCGACCTTCAGCACCTCAAGTGAGGAATAGCGAGGTTGTTCAGCCTCCTCCTTCTTACTTAACCTCTCAGTGGATGAGATCCTAGATTGCTCCCTAAAAGACTGTTAATATGACAGTATGGAAATGTACCCAGTCACTGAACTTCCAGACTTAGTGGATGCAGACGTCATTGCTCTAGTCTGTGAAGGTTCACGTGAAGCCCGTAACATTCTAGACAGGTTGAATACTTCAGTTCGTCAGTTTGGTGAGGCCTTTGCGCATTCTAAGTAGAAAGTTTTGTTACAAAATTGACATGAGTCTGTGACTGCTTGCATCCTTGATGGTGAACCCTTAGAGCTGGTCGAGAAGTTTAAGCACCTTGGGAACTGCACCAACGTTGGTGGAACGTCGGGCGATACCACAAATAGCAAAACAAAGGCACGGATGGCATTTGCGAACATAACTAATCTGTGGCACTAGCATACTGTCGGTCATTCAGTGAGAAGCCGAATGTTAACCATGAAGGAGTACGACTCAAAGCGCGACAGTCGTCCGCACCCTTTTAAAATACAAGCCACAATGTCACACGGCATGGGAAAGTACTGCAAGTCATACACAACAGTGTTCAGCTGTATTCGGATCAAAACCGTTTTGAGCGACTGCATGTAATCCGCACAGACGTAAGAACTTTGGATTATGCCGTGCGTCATCCCAGTTTCGGTCAAATTCGAACAAATGAACCGTTCAACCACGACTGTTAATCGCCATGATACACGCATTTGTACCCTTTGACGATATTCCAAATGTATGGCCGTAATAAAAGTTGAAATTTATCTCATCTGCCTCGAAATTAGTGCGCTTTAGTGCAAAGCACTTCGTCGTATACATGCTAACTGATACACCAAACAATTGGTTGGTGATAATACATCCGCCATCCACGATCCATCAATGGACATGGCAGATAAATGCGTATTCGTAAGGGCAATTCGGTCAAGTTTACCACGTAGTAATCAGTCACCCAGCATAGAAATCAATACGTCTGCTTGCTAATCAGAATAGATTTATACGACCAATACGGAGTTTCGGTGTATACATAAAACTACAGTACACAACCAAATACAGACCCATTCGAACAACCACACCGATCACGATTGTTGTCATGCGTAAAACTCCTCTTAATTCAAGCCAGAATTTGCAAGTTCCTGCGTTTCATAAAAGATGCGTTTGTGCCTAACACGCATACTGTCAAAATGAGATGGGTTCAGTTGTCTGACTTTGGGTTTTCAAACTCGACATATTAAATGATTAGACAGTATCCCCATTACATCACTACGCTCATCTGTCTCATTCCCTGAAAGTGTCGTCTGGTGGGTCTTCGTTCGCCTTGTCTAACTGCGTCAGCCATGTGATATTAACATACACGTTCGTGAGGTTTGTCGCACCGCCGCGAAACGGCTACATTATGTGATGGGGAGAATGCTAGAGCCGATTACAGTGAGGATGCTTGCGACTAACTCAGCCCTAGCCGACGGTATTCTTAGTAAGTAAAAAACAAGGTGAGAATCGTACAGCATTTTAAGACCAGTCAATAATTTTCCAGGTTTGTGGTCCAAACACAGCGAGTGGGGATGGTGAATACAAGAAACATGACGTTCAGTATATAAAATACGATCAACCATAAAAGAAACACTAAGTGAACCGCAAAAATAAACCATATTGTGACCGGCAAACGGCTACCCAGTTAGTACCGGATCAAACTAGTCAAAAAGCAGTCATAATTATAACCCTATGGTTTTAAAATTTAAGAAAAACTTGAGCGAACCTCTCCAATTATCTGGTAAAAATGTGGCGAAATAAAACGGCAATGAATACCGTGTGACTTGTTACGGGCCGGTTGTTTATGACAGGTTATTTGGGCACAAAATGAGCACATTCACAGTAGTCTGGATGTAGACTAGCGTTTCGTGGTGAATTTGTTACCACGAAACGACTTCAGCTTACCATTTAACCCACTAGCCTTGCGGTGTACTGAGAGAAATTGCATGTTTCACACTGAGCTTAAGATAAAGTGTAGTACGTTCAAAACATAGTGTTCTCACAGTAAATCCAATCAGTACAATCAAAAATCGCAGGTTATGAGGAGGTTTGGCCATTCCGTGCACCAAATCAGATATAATACAAGCAAACATGCAGAACTGACAGGAGGGTGGTTGAAAAATTGGCGGTCACATGTTGGCAGGCAACCTTTCACAAGGTAGACTCAACAATATTACAGCTACCTTTGTACACAAAAGGGTGAGCGGTCAGGATTATGGAAGTAATCGTTGTTGATCTTGACCGTCTACTCTTTCGTGTGAGTTTCGGCTGTAATTGAACCACTGACAAGAACGACATATCTAAACGCGGCAAATGTTTTTACCAGCTGATCTACAAAACCATGTAAGGAACTCAAAAATTTCACATTTGCGTCACATTATCCGCTCACCTCACTGTCATGGATCAAAAAACGACCCATGAGACAGACTATACCAACAGGATCTCTCGAGCGGTTCATGTCGGAAGCCACTAACACAAACGTTCAGCAATGGAACTACATTGCTGGTATGTTTAGTTAGTGAACTCCAAATGCGAAGCTTCTGAGCTACAGCTGTGACCTCTTAGATCAAATCGAAAAGAACTAGCGACATAAAGGCACGCAGTTCTCGCCAGCGGTGTGAATCCATTAACAATCTAGACTTTTTATAAGCTGATCCTTTCCAAGTTAACGAGTTTGTCCCGCTAGTTGAAGGCTAACAATCTTGCTTGGTTTACCCGAGGAATGACTACTTATACACATGATTTCACCTCCCTTAACGATTGTGCTTCCTTTCCTCATGAACCGTAACCGGTCAGCCGTAAGTAGTTGATTCACAAACACGGAACAATCCACCATGGCCCCATAAGAAGCAAACCTTTCGTCCCACTGACCATCAACAAAATGATGGACAGATGGTTGATCTCGATGAGTTTGATTAGCACGGCGCGCCAGGTCTAGCGGGTAAGCGTTTGGACTACCACGTATTGGCAGCCCAACAACTTAACACTTATTTGCGGGTCATTGGTTTGAATCTCTGGGGTGTATGGTGCTGGTGAGACCAAACAAGACGTCCGGCACTTTGTTGCTGTTCACTAAGACCAACATCCCACACATGAGATTCCACGTTTTAGTCGCAACCATTTTGACTTCAATATGATCTACCGAATTAAAAACCCTGTTAGTGAACATGATTTCTGGTCTATAAGAATGCGTGACACAACTGGATGACTTCATAACCGACGTCCTCTGATTGTCCTTAATTTAAGGAACGGTTGCATTCAGTTCGAATAACAGTCCCTATGACAACAAGTTGTACGAATCTGAAAATCACTTCGATAATTCCGCTGTTCAGACAAAATTTGAGCAGCAATACTTCGAACAACAAAAACAGTTCCTATTTTCACAATAAAAATACACAGACGGGGTTAAATGCGTGCACCAAACGTTCAACCAGAGCTAAACAAATGTATCATCTTACTTGACGTTGTAACTCGAAAACGTGGGCTTCCGAAACAGAAGAGAGCACGTGTACAATGTCTGGAAGTTGACTGTCAGACAGTTGAAGCACGGCACGGTTCCACGGGATGGTGTCTTTCAGGGGGAGCACCTTATTTCCAATAAGAACTGGAATAGCCCCAGCGCGCAGAGCGGACACCAGCTGTACATTCCAGCCGAAATCAATTATATCACCATTCTCGGCAGGTAGGATTAAGACGAATGACGAGTTTTGCAAAACCTGAATAGAATAACAGCATACATATGGAGGCTGGACATGGAAACAAATGTACACGGTTCAGTATAACCGGAAGTTTGCGCACAGAATGCAAAAAATGTGGCTGCATCAATAAATCACAAATGGTTTCATAAGTCCATTAACGCACACTGGATTGTCCTTTGGAGAACGAGAAACATTCCTGTCGAACTTACAGGTAACCGCACTACGAAAGTGCGAAAAGGGTTTCAATAATCGAAATGAGTTTTCAACTGCAATACAGCTGATCATTCCGCAATGTGAGCACGAGTGTGTATATCAATGAAGTGAAGTTGGTAGCTTTTACATGGCAAGTATAAAAGATCATAGTTAAGAAGCATACTGTCAGTATAATATTCGACAACGAGTACCCGCCTCGAGTGACGTTTGCCCGTAACCTGCTAAATCTTAATTTATGTATTGGTTGAATATCCACCTATCCAATGTAAAGTAAGCAATCTGTCGTCATTATCACTGTTCACTTAACAAGGTTGATAATCAACATGATCCCCACTGGTGAACCTTGGTTCAACTAGGCATAGCTTCACACGACTCAGTACAATTCTGTCGACCACGGCATGTTGACTGTTACAGGCTAAAAGGTGACGACTGCTGTAAATATAAAGACGAACTGCTGGGTCACGATTTCCTCACAGAAAGGTTGATAGAAGAGTACGCATACAAGGCCAACACGGTCACCGATTCAGTGGTCAAGTGATATCCCCACAGCCACAAGAAACGCCATACTTTTCATTATGAATTTATACGGATTGCGTTGTTCATTTTTTGTACAATTGTACAGGGTGCTTGGAATATGGTGTCCTGCTGGGCCGAGAGACTTGGAACACATGGAGTTAATGTGGAACTTGATTGGTCGAAAGGAAAATGATATCAAAGAAAAAAGCCCCTGGACGATCGACATCAAAAACGAAAGAACACGTAAAAATGTAACGTACCCAGAACAACCACCGCGCCCATTGTCATATTAGGTCCGAACCGCTAAGCCCATGCAAACTGACAGTGATCACTTGCCTTGTTAGCCGATGTGCATATACGCTTATGATCTGTGCGAGTGGAGTGCGAGAGGCTAATCAAGTTACCCTTGGGTCACATGTGTATGTTCAAACTTTCACTAAACTGGAAGACATATCTGAGCTCGATCTGTCGACTGTATGATTGATAGCTGGCGTCGTTTCCACTTATCCAACACATATCACCACCGATATGTTAACTGCTAACCGGTTTGATAGTTATACCCTATTGCTGTCTTGTAGTTAGTATACAGTGTCAGTGAACTGCATTACTCTAATGGTGACTTGTTGTTCTGGGTCTACGGTACATCAAGACCGACTTCTGGGAATGGAATGCAACCTGATCTTGATGGATTAAGTTAGCGGTACGCAACACTGTGGAACTCATTTTGATTGAGTCCCCGAGGTATCATAGCAGACAATAAGGGGCTAAACACACTAACAAAGTAGTCAGTGGTCGTATTGTACAACCATCCCATCATTCACCTGTCAACCATATTGGATTGGTGTGGATTTCACGATGATTTATGCGCATGCTTCCATGTTTGTGATATACTGCTGCGCATTTTGATGGTCTAAATGGAAACGTAGTTGCACAAACATCCTCTTTGATAAGGACCGATTGTTTGTAGGTTCTTCACATTGCTGTTGCACTTATATTCGTTTAAATCTATGATTACCCTTAGTACCTGCCCGTGTTGACGATGTGTTCATTGTCCGCTACTATTGTTGGGGGGAATTTGTTGTACTCTCATTGAAGAACACACTTGATGTATATGGAGGTTGATACATTTATTCTTCTGTGCAGTTATTAGCTACCACTAACTCTTGTCACCTTCCTGTTACTGTGAAGGTCACACAAATCTGCGCAAAAACTCGTGCCTACACGGCTGAGATTTGTTTTTGACCACAACAACCAATGAACCACCGTATACGATACTGTGAATACAGTACGGATCAACTCAATGGAGTTCTTCAAAGTCAAAGGGTCATTGATCGAACTTTTAAGGTTGAGTGGTCAAACTGTGCACGTCACTTACAAACCGGGAATGATCGTAACATGAATAATATCATTTCATTTAGTTAGATAGTTGTCGAACCATCTTTTCACCACATTTTACTATCTACCAGCCAAATAGTTGATAAGTGAACCTATCATGGATGCATAAAGAGAAATGAAATGAGACAGGCCAGGTGGATGTGAGATTGACGTGCAAACCTACAACGGAAAACCGTCAAAACAAGTTGTTCGGGGTACATGATTGGGCAAATCTGTTACCCAACATCACTGCTGAACAGAAAATTTACAATCACGTATTTGTCTTTAATGCACCAATAACATTGTTTAATACTGGAAACTACACTTTTCATAATGAATCTATCAGAATTGCTGGCTTTTCAATAAATTTCTTCAAGAACGTCAAGCCTAATATTTAAGTCCTTCAAATACATTTTACAACAGTATTAAACAGAACTGGTAAGTGATTTTGAAACCAAGATGGTATTCATTGATATGTGAGCAGCCCCTGTACGCACCTCATTGAGTCAAATCCCAAAATAGTGACAGCATTACTCAAGCCCAAGACTAAGTTACAACGAACGGATGAATTAACATCGCTAACCTGATGGCTTGCAGGAATAATCCTTAAATCGTCGCTCACTACAGTAAATAAGCTGTTCATCTATAGACTGTAGGAGAAAGCACACACATATTTTCAACTGATCCGTTGCCGAGGGTATTATGGCTGGGACCACCAATGATTCTAACAGTCGGCCATGAAATGATAGGCTAATAAATAGACTGAAGCACACGGAGAAATAAAATAAAAAATAGCGAGGTGAATGGTTGTTAACTCTCTAAGTTGATATGAGTAACATTAACTCTCGCTCAGTGGAGCGGTCAAGGTTTTAACAGCTCACGATGGTGTTATGGCCTGATCGTCTTGTGATCTCTTCTAAACGTCAACATAGTTACTGTACAATGGGTGGTGGAGCAAATCTCCTAGTGGCAGACGACGCGTGACTCAGCGACCGCAGAATGGGCATCCCCATTACATAGAGTGGGTTGTTAGACACTTCTGGAATATGCGCCTGTGCCCATACAATCAGCCCACCGAATGGAGGCAACGATAACTGAATGCAGACAGTACGTATATGGACATGCCAGATATCTACAGAACACGATTGAAGACGGTAATGTATTGCATATCATAATTACAATTGAAAACTGAACGTCTCTGCGACGCCACAAATAACAAAGGTTAGCGAACACAGTAACGTCCCCATAGTCCTCACGGATATTTAGATATCAATATTACAAGCTGACTAGAAAACACTAAACAATCAAGTGGTAAGACCAAGAAAATCAAGCGATCGGTTTTTGATAACGACGATAAGGTCGGAGTCAACTCGAATTTGTAACAATACTGTAGTTTTTTAAAGATGCAACGTGTGTCCCATTGTTATCAACCAGAATGTTTAACTGACTAAACATGGCCAGCTTGCTATTTGTAAAAGAACTAAGTAAAGTAATATTACTGATGAGTAACCGCGGATTTGGTTAGTTTCAAGCCGAACAGCAATCACATCATTCACACACACTTTCCAGCCGGCATTTTTTGAAAAGAAGTACTCAACGAGAGTCTCCCTCTTGTCAAAATTCGTCAGTAGCGCATATCCTTGCTAGTCGGAATTAGAATTCCGGCCACACAGGGTTAACAGGGTCGGAGATTCCGATTTGTCTCGAAAATTGTAATCGCTAGATTATGGACTGGAGTTAAAAGACAGTAACCTGATTAATACTCATAAGTGAAATTGGTTCAGCGTTCAGAGTTGATCATTCTGTCGCACCTAGTATGAAGTCAACGGCACAATGGCCAACACGGTTCCCTCATGAGTGAGACCAAAATTCTAGTCCTTACGGCGGCAAGAATATACACTAACAGAGTTGTACTATCCATCTGGTCAATATCGGTTGGCTTATTACATGACAGCAACGTCACTCCCAGATCCACGTTACTTTCAAGAACTCCTTCTGGAACATTATCTACTGCGTGGTTAGAAAAAAGGAGAAGATCGGACAGTCTCATTGAACGACACTTGGTGTGAGGGACTGAGTAAAGTCGCATTAAGTCAAGTCAGTAATACGCCTTATGCATCCATGGAAATATGTTTTCAACTTTTACAGTCTCACATCTTCAACGAAAGGTGGACATTTAACCAAGTGTGCCTGAGTCGAAAAATACTAATAATAATCATGAAGCGCAAATAAAATCTAGGAAAAAATCACAATCTGAATCAATTGTGAACAACCTATTGATTCAGTTTCACAGCAGACTTCAAATAACGATCTCTGTGGTGATGTAAACGTCGAGCTAAACAAGGAATAAGTGAAGAATAGTAAGATCGGATGCGTACAAATAAATGTTTGCACTGAGATCTGAGTAAGGGAGGTGGGTCGCGTCAGATAGGACTTCGACTGAAAAAGCGCTCCCACTGATAAGAAGCAATAAAATCGACGAAATACATAGATGTCACCACGAGTAGTATAACGCAGGTAACTTAGACTTCGGTCATTGTAACCAACCAATACTAATTCGGATGCTGCCGAACATTGCAACACATGACACGAGTATTACAAAGTAAAAACTGCCACAAGGACCACAGCAGTACAGGTTCTAAATACTGGTTCTAAAGGATTGCCAAACTACTGGGCTGCTGCAGAGTAAGACAAGTTATCTATGTCGAACGTTGACTTTAAAGACTTGTTTTTTCTAAACAGTTTCGGTTGTTCACATAAACAAAGTGGTTAGCAACAGAATGGTTTCGTGTGTTGTCCGTTTTTCAGAACAATTAGCTGTTTCGCTTTCAACTGAACTAGATTTTCTTTTGTCAAAACGAATGAGCTACTACATTCTGCTTTATTCCGTGAAGTGGTGAGAATGTAGTCGCGTTTTACCGTTAGCTATTTCAATGTGTTCAAAGATGGAATAGGTTTATTTGTGAATAGCATTTTCTGTAGTACGAGAAATAGGGATAGCAGCTTACCAGGTCAGAATCTGAATGCCTGCGGTTTTCGTTCGAGGTTTAAAATAGTTTGACTGAGGTTTTCATGCGAGGACTCAGAGATTATTTTGGCCACATGATAAAAAAAGATTGGTTTTGAAGATAGTCTTCCATACAGGGTAAGAGTCCAGTAAGCTCTCCAGGTTGAATGAGACGCATGATAGTGGTTTAACTGTCTGAAACCCGATTTAATTCTGCGATAACTGTTTACCATTAATTAACTACAAGCATTTTATGACCTATCCCAAATCTCGAAATCCAACAAATAGTCTAGTCTACGTTCTCATTGGCACATACTCCTTCGCCTTCGTGGGGTTCGAACACAACGAAACCAGTTGATTTAGAGCATACCGTCTGAGCTTGTGCACGTACAATATAAGTAAACCCCAATGTGGACACTACCGTATTATTTTTGACAATCATAAATGGTATACGCTTCTAAGGAAGAGATTATTATGCTGCTGTGAACGTTCAACGAGACTGACGGTTTTAGTAGAGTTGTCGGATGTTCTGCAGACGTTGTTTGTAGTACAACGTGAGTAGCCTTAAATTAGATGTCATAAGTTTTCAGCGTGAAATATAAATAGCTAAATTTTGTTTCAAAAAATACTAGCAATAACAGGGTTTGATGGAAAACTATATGAATGAATCAGCCATTGATAAGGATAACTGATTTGTGGATAATATTTGTGAACTAGTGATCCCAATCAAAGAGAAAGTTTGTGAAACAGGTTTACGTTGGTGGATTTGTGTTTTCCTTTTCTGTCCAAACTCATCATCATCATAGACAGCAATACATCAATGGTTCACACTGATGCTTAACTGCTACACAACCATGAAGAAGAAACAAACCCTGTTTAGGAAGAGAGAAGAAAAAAGATGGAGAGGACCTAACCACCAAAAAAGAGCTACGTCTACATTCAAACATACAACATCAAGGCGCCTACACCTTGCAAACGAGCAACCGAGCTGTAAGTGAAAGTAAGGCGTCATCGGCAAGACAGCTTCCTCACGGCTTTCACTGCCCCGCGTCATTAGGTGCACTCACTTCACAGACAACTCGGCCAAACAACGACAAC
>JTDE01021919.1:0-31232 GCA_014338405.1 Paragonimus skrjabini miyazakii | reverse complement strand
AGTTGGACCAATCGCGTTCTAGCAGTCACGTCCAAGTTTTAACATGGAAATCCTAATGCATCAAAGTGATTTGCTTTTGCATGGAATGGAAAATCTTGTGCCTAAAATGGAAACAGATATGTAAAATGGTATAGAACCTGATAAGTGCACAAAAGATCGCCAAGAAGTGGTCAATTACAAAGGTATCTGGTCCATGTGCTATGTTTGATCCTGGTTCGAAGGTTAAGTACAGAGACCGACAGAGTCTGAGTGCAAAAGGACACAGGTCTACGAAGTTCCTGGCAAGATGGAGGGGACGGTATGTAGTAGTGGAACGTCGCGGCTTAGTGGATTTGATTGAGAATAAGAATTATCAGCACCGAGTTCACGGAAGCCAGCTATGTAAATGGTATGACACCCTGATCAGAAGAGAATGTGTATCAGGTATGTCAACATCAATGAGGCGGGTGCATAGATCATTGAGAGAAAGGAAGAAGCCTGAACGATTTTTACTGCAGCTAGGGCAAAAATGTAGTCAGGATGAACGACTGCATTGTACTACTCGTCAGCAGTCAGATGGATGTGCGTATTTACGTAGTAAAGTAAGCCGGGGGGAGATACAAGAAAAAACGCTGAAGTACACCCTAGCAAGAAATGATATTTTTCAAATATGAAATTAGCATGGGCAACCGTGGTGATCCGGGATTAGTTATGTACACATGAGTGTTTGTGTTTGGGGGTGGTGTGTTGATTTTCTGGATAAGCAATCATTGCGCCATCCGCGTTCTTGGTACACAACACTAGTAGAAAAATGACCAAAAGCTGAACAACCCGGTTTGAAAAATAGCAGGGTTAAATTAAAAGACCAGGTAGAATGACCGAAATTGAATCTTTACACTACAGGCTGTGCGCAATAATAAATGTGACGCAATTCTGTTCACGTTTTAATCGGATGAAGTAAAGATAAGGTCAATCTATGAGTCCAATGAAACAACACAAACCACACACACTTGTAAACAAAATAAGCGTCTAATATGTACATGGTGAAAAAATAACCGCGCGAGAGGATGAAAAACTCAGAAAATAAAATAATTACAAAAACGAGGTGACACGAGTAAAATTAGAGACATAAATGGATGAACGGTACGATACGTAAGCTCACAAAAATATTCTCAAGGCGTGTGAAAACTGATTACCACTGATCCGAAAATTCCAGTGTAAGAACCAAAACTATCTTTCTCAAATCGTGAAGGATGGTTGAACAATGAACAAATTCGGAGTATCTCTAAATATGACGATAGTTAAGTAAATTATATTCCGTCTGATGCCGTTTGTTTACCAATTCAACTTGATAGTCCAACTGGCTTAAAGAAACTAATTACAACTACAACACATCTAAAAAACTGAGAACATGTTCGGCGTCACAAACTTTGTCCCAGAGTTTAATCAATAATTTACTCAGTGAACCCTGGCGTCTCGTGACTTCTTAGAAGAAACTTCACCAGGTCATTAGAGAGAACAAATCAGGCCGGCTGACGTAATATCAGCCTTTCTAGTAAGGAGCGTTGAGCGAATCGTCAGATAACAAGAACCCAAGTTTACAAATCAGTCAACACGTACGCTTACGTACTACTTATATAGCCTCTATACAGAACCGCTATCGTTGAGATCAAATGGGGTAAATGAGTAGGTGGTCAATAATAGTTGAGCTGGTCGGAGCTACAAACAAAGTCGTTAGAAAAAGCCTTTTACTGACGTGCTTTGATACAAAAACGCACTCCAACATTCAAGTAACACACTGTTAGGTGGGACGGCAAGTTAACTTCAGACGTCAACGGTTAAAACGACTTCGGCGGTCAAACCGAGATGAAGGAAGAACTCAAACTACTTGACCGTCCGAAACGTTAGTGTGAACTAAGAGATGAAAACTGCAAACTGTGACTGCATATCAAGTTAGTGTTTGTTATCTCATACGTGACCTAAGTACTGACAAGGTGCCAAGTAAAACTAGATGGCGCCTGTAAACTTGCTTATGGTGCAGGGGGTTATCAGGTCTGAACTCTTTCAAAACTACGATACCTCGATCACTTCCAAAGTGGGTGATTTCCGCTAACTTTCGGGCTTCGTTGAAATGATATTTCCGTAATAATGTTAGTTTACTTATGTACTATTGGCATGTTATCAAATTAAGAGAGTTCGCTACGACCGAACACCGCAGGGAATTGAACTCACGCTCAACCGTAACGGTCAATCAAAGTAACTTATTTACCTTCTTTAGGTTCCAGTGATCGTAATCTCGAGGGTTAGTGGATAACCACCTATGTTGTCACTGTAGCATTTAGTTACATGTCATGAGTTCAAGTTCTTGATGTGTATGACGCTGATGACACCCAAAAAAGTTAAACGGCTACCAACCATTTATTTGGTGTCACTGAGACTGACTTCGCAAAACAGCAATCATACAGTAAAACCAATGGATTTTTAAATTATGAAATAAAGATTGATTTGCTCATGTCTAGACTACGGGAGCTGATATTACACATTATAAAAAACGGTGGTTAAATGTCAAACCCACACGTGCTCAAATAAGAAAAATGAGTTAAAAAGAGCATTAAAAGATAAAACCGAGGAGAACATAAACTGAAAACATAACAAGTGGGCAAGAACTCGTGGAATAGTGCGATACTGTTAACTTACCTCAAAAGATTCGTCACAAGGAAACCAACCAGTGTCACCAACCCACACTCTGATGACAGCTAGTTGGTCATTTCTTCTCGGCCAACATGTTTTGTGTTCGGCCTCAGTCACGTGGAAACGAAGCTGGACATCCGTTAGATTTTTGTATCTGAGAAGTGGTTTGATGTATGTGGGAGCTGACACTTCACTGGAGTGGTTTGAATTCAAAATTATACCTGCAGAAAAGCCTATTAAAAATGATCTATTTAGGAATAACCGATTTCGCTTCACATTATTTGATACATCGTCCAGAGCAAACAGATCCGATGGGAACACATAGTCAAAGCCAGATCGAAACGTTCCTGCCGGAAAAGCAGGAGATGCGACAGGATAGGCAGGCATGTGAGATGAGGTGTGATACCACTCGTAGAACTCTCGTACGGAACTTTCGGAGTCTAACAGCAAAAGGCACAGCTGATTATTCGTATGAGTTGCGTTATTGTGACAAAGATTGGTATAGACGTCCTGAACAAGTCTAACACAAGCGCCGAATTCAGGAGCGCAAGAAGACACGTAATGTACAGATTCGTCTAGACCTTGTAAATGACCACTAAACACATCGATGGGCGAATATTCTGTGCAGAAACGCAGGTAACTAGGAGACGTCGAAAATGAAAAACCCAGATTTAAAATGTCGCCCGTATTCCTGTAAGTTTGTTTCTGGATGATTGGTTGAAGAAGCTGGGGTACGGTTTTGTGACTGGGAAGCAGCAAGCTTGTAGAATCACACCATGAATGTAATCGTTGGTCAGTGGTATTTTCCAAGTTGACATTTGTCTAGAAGAAAGAGCACATTGAACAAGTTAATTGATAGCAATGTTACCAAGTAAACAAAAGCAATAATGAGTAGCTGTGTGGTTTCCAATGGCCCACATTGCTAACAGCAATGACACAAGTTGTTGAGGAAGAAAGCGGGATGAATTAACATAGTATGTAGAGGATGAATCTTAACGAACTATATCCGAACACTCGATTTTATAACAATGTATGCTTACAATAAGATCAGTAATACAATAAGGGGAAAATACACCATGTAGCAGGCACGTTCAGGTAGAGAAACTCCTTATACTTAATGGCAGCTTGTCTTAAAAACAACCGCTTTTAGCAGTTACCGTCCAATATTTGATCATTACTCACCCGTTATTAATAACAAACCCCATTCTTCTGTTTGTAATTTTTCATGAGATCCTTAATGTAAGATCTAGGCATTTGACTCCAAGTATCAATGAGACCACGCTCCAACAACGACAGACTTTCAGAGCTACAGATATCGTTGGCACTGCAACGTAACTAATCCCAGATATGTTCAATCGAATCAATTTCCGGTGATTGAAGTGTTTAGAGTAACGTTCGAACTTCTTCCAACGTCAAAATGTCTTTTACTCTCCGACAAGCGTGTGGTTCTGCGTTCGCTCCGGAAATGATCCCAACCTTAGAGTCACCCAGACAAAGCAGACGATTTTGTAACATACTCTTACGCATTCTCAACATTTTTCTAAGAATTACCGCCTCACATTCTCCGTTCATCCAGGGGGAACCCTATATGTGGATTGAACACATCATTGCCTTAAATGGTGAGTAGGACCAAGAGCAATATATCACCAGTTACTCGCTACATTCCAGTACGTCCACCTCTGTAAAATCGGGATCCAACAATCTAAGCCAATTTGGCCCGATGCAATAGAGACCAAGCACAGTGTCGTGTAACCTACGAGCGCAACATGAGCATTTGGTACATAATCCGATCTCAATAGTTCTAATTGCGGTTCAGACCGATTATGGAAAACACTAAATCGGCATAGCATTGGAGCTGTTGTAAATGATTTTGCTCTCAATATTGATCATTCTTCGTCTGTTTTCCACTACACGCGTGCGAGATCTACCTCCTTACGGTGATTTTGCAAATCCTCTCAAAATCCACAATCCAGTGTATTTATTCGTCCATTAGAACAATTTGTCCTATCTCGTTGCTACTTGAGATGATGAGCAACCGCGATGTCGTCCAGTAAAACCATGATATCCAATTTGCCTCACCCAGTCATGTGATGCCATGTCACAGAATAGAACAACCCAAAACCAGACAATGAACAGCATAAAGCACACATGCGTGAACAACCAGTTGTGTTCTTTTATAAAGGGACAAAGAATGATAGCACTACATAATGATATGGTGAAGGCAGACTATGGACGAATATACGAACATTTGGGCCTTTCACTGAAGGAGGCTGAAGGCGGACAAATCGTCCAAAGGAAGTAGTGTAGCAGGAACAGATAATACGTTTGGTAGTTTGTACGAGATGACGTTTCAAAAGAAATACTTTGAAAATATACTGCGTGACGCTGTTCTCCCGAACAGAAAAAAACATTTCTGTCTATAAATCGCAGCCACGGCAAAATCAGTATATGTGTTGTTGGTCATTCTCTAAAACCTGCATTAGACTGATAAATACATTTATCTGAGTAGAAAAAAAAACATTTTTTTCTCATTTCAGTGGTTAATATCGAAAAACTCCCGAATATAACATGTACACAAAAAAGTCAATAATTATGGTGATCACTATTCTTACCGAAATAGCAGACCTCATTCAATTGCACGAAAGTCAACGTAAAAAAAAGCAAATGGTAAGAGCAACATTACGTCAAACCAACGGGGCCTATTCATAGTTTACAGAGCTCTTTAATCACCATGGTGATGACAATATTCAGGGGATTGGATTTCTTACGAATAATCAATCAACAGCTATCTTGTAGATAATAAGCTTTCGTAAAAAGCAAGTATTTTGAGTGATAAAACCATTTCTCACATTGTAATCCATTGCATAAGGTGTGACGCGAATGCCAAAACAATAGTGCAAAACTGTAAAAAATGTTAACCAAAACACAAACGCCTAATGACTGTAAGTCTATTGAAACAACGGCACTTCAGCGTCAAAGCTAGTTGTTTTCGCACATATGAAACTCAAACGCTCCCACGTCTATTTCGATTTGCGATAAACCCAGAATCAAATATTCTCTGTTGCAGTGCTCTGAATAGCATATCCAAAAAGAGCAAAAGGTCGTTTTGTTATCTGTTTGCAACTGATAAAACCCGCTAGGGAGAATTCAATTTTTTCCCAGTCTCTGGATCTATTCTTCATTGTCGGCTAGGCTTAAAGCATCGTTGACATCACCATCAGAGACAGCAATATACAAGTAATTCACACTGATGCCACACAACCACGGAGAAGAAGAAAGCAAACCCTGTGCAGGACGGGAAGGGATCTAACCACCAAAAATAGATATGTCTATATTCAAACATTCAACATCAAAGTATCTAAATTTTGCAGACACATCGCTTCCGGAGGTTCGAGTTTGCAATGGCAGCTTTTTCTTTTTAAGCATTATTTGATACGAAAACATCAACCATTAGTCATCATCATCATCATCATAACAGCCATGAGCCTGACCAAAAGGTACTGTGGCTTGGGCCGCCGCTCACCTCAACAGTGACGTGGAATATCCTAGAAGAAAACGTTACTAAGAAGGGTGAAAATTATTGAGAAAAGACTAAGAGGAAGAAGCGGAAATGGAATGGATACAGGTACGCCATTGACTGCGACACATCGCCATCTCGGATAGCGTCTCTAACCAGCGGTTTGAGTGATCACGAAGACCCCAGCCAGGCAGGCGACACTTACCCACGTTGCTCAGTGGTGTAGTCAGGGTCTTCATACTTTGTGACCACGTTGTTGTTTGACCACCACGTGGTTTGACCCAACAGTTGGTGGCCTCAGCATATAATGCCCGGTACGGTAAACGATTAGATGACATACGGAGTACGTGACCCAACCATCGCAAGCTGTGTACCGTAATTAGTTGACCAATTGATCGCGCATTCCGAGCGTTCCGGAATACGCGCCGGCGAACTGCCACATTGCTCACACGATCAGTCCACTTAATATGGGCCAATTCGCGGAGACAACGATGGTCAAACACAGCAAGCCTGTTGATATCTTCTTTGTGAACAGGCCACGTTTCCGAACCATAAAGCAAAATGGAACGCACACAGGCATTATATACCCTTCCTTTCAGCGATAACCGGACATCTTTTCGACGCCACAGATGACGCAGTTTGGCAAAGGCAACTCGTGCCTTTGCAATCCTCGCTGATATCTCATCAGCAATATTACAGGCTGATGAGATAGTGCTACCCAAGTATGTGAAACTGTCTACAGTCTCGAGTGGATTACCTGCAATGAAGAAAGTAGGGGTTGAAGTGCCCCAGTCTTGAAGCAACACTTTGCACTTTGAAGGTGCAAAGCGCATTCCATACAAACCAGCTCGGTCGCTCAACCTGTCCAGCATGGTCTGCATGTTTTCGGCAGAGGGGCTAAGTAAGACAATGTCGTCCGCATACTCCAGATCGGTCAATCTAGCGCCAGGAAGAAGCTCAACACCAAGTCCACTGTATTCCCGAAGCGCACCCTCTAGAATGTCGTCCATGACAAAATTGAACAGGAAGGGGGAAATCGGACACCCCTGACGAACACCACTAGAAGTGGTGAACGCCCGAGACAGTTGTCCATAAACTCTCACCCTGCTTGCAGAGTGAGCAAGCAACCATTAGTGATACAAGGAGATTTACCCTCGGGACAATATCACACCATTTGAAACTTTTGTCTTGGAAGTAAAAGTTTACAATTCCTGTGCACCATAAAATAAAGTACTTACGGTGTTTTATGGATAGGAATAAAGTCGCATAAAACGTACGTCTCATGCAAAAGGATATTCGTGAATAGAGATCTAACGTTAAAAAAGGTTGTTGGAATTATTTATATCTCCAAAACGCTTAATAAGATCAAAGGTATCCTGCAACGTATGCACCACTAGCTCATTTTAAGAGGGTCAAACATATCAACTAACCATTAAGCAAGCTTTTGACAGGATGGAATTACTACCGGAAGATTAGGATATACCGGGATAGGAAGTTTATGCAGTTTAGGTCATCCACACAGTATAGGTGCTTTGATGCTCGTGGGTCCATTCATAAATCCGTGTCAAGGGTAACGTATACAGCTGTTTATTAACTATCGGAAAATCCTCATAAGATCAAAAGTAACGATGTGAGGAACAATGGTTTTCTATAATTCTTTCTCAAGTCAATACAATTGCATAGGTTTCACCAAGATGTCATAAGACAAGGCGCGAAAAACAAGTGGTTGTTAACCAACGGTAAAAAAAAAGCTAATATTAGACTGTACAAAATAATTGGCTAGGACCAGACCGGGCGTTGACTAGATGTTACGTCGCACGGTCAGGGTTGAATGTTTGTGTGTGGTTAGACGGGATGTGATTGACCTGTAGCCAGTTGCGAAGACTGCGTTTTGTTTTAGGACGTCTTGATGAAACTTACGTAACTAGATTGATTTAAGAAAAAATTATCGAAAACAATCGTTCGTCACATTGGTAGCTCTCCATTAATTTCTTTCATCATCAATTGTCTACCGGATTTAAAATCTGATGCATCAGAAATTAGAACATTTTCGCAAAACAAATGTTAATAGAGTAATCAAAAACGTGAATGTGCAAGATTTATGGACTGGGAAATTTCTCTGCATATCATCAACTGCGTACTATATTAGAAACTATAATATTTATTTTGAGGTCTAAGCACATTTCATCTCTATAGCCACACTGGTTCCTTCATCTGGCTTTGAGATCACAGCGGTCTCCTAAATTCTAAAATCATTGAGAATGGGATAATGAGCCAGGAATAGATAGTCATTCTAAATTTTAGATAAATTATAATTTTACTTGTTGCTGTGGGTGAAAGCATGTTATTAGAACAGACAGAAAGCCTCAAACAATAAATAAACAGTGCTCGAAATAGCAGGCAACAAATGTGTCTCAATTAAACAAGCAATTCAACAAACACTTAGACGACATGTCTTCACCCACTGCCAAACATCTAACACAGAAATGGCCACTGTGTGAATTCAGGCTTAGTGTTCAATGTGATTGGGCATAGTTGAAATTACCGGTTATCTAAATTCATGGAAGCCTTGCTGAGTGTCAAGCGTTAGCCACAGTTGAGTGCTCAGAAGCAGTGTAATTCCTTTAATAGATACGCAGTTATTAAGTGTTTGTGCTTTGCCAGACATTTTTGAACTATGTTTTTAACGTTCATGTCACACGTTGCGCGATTGAGGAGAGGGCGTAAGATGAGTCTATCTCTCAAAATACTTGTTCCTTATGTAGTGTTCGAATGCGTGAGCCGTACAAAACAATACTGTTGTCACGTTCGATTACAAAGGACAATGTT
Source organism: Paragonimus skrjabini miyazakii (assembly GCA_014338405.1). Lineage (NCBI taxonomy): Eukaryota > Metazoa > Platyhelminthes > Trematoda > Plagiorchiida > Troglotrematidae > Paragonimus > Paragonimus skrjabini miyazakii. The sequence continues at coordinate 22,216 of JTDE01021919.1, read as the reverse complement.
TCACACTCCGTACCCCGGACAATTTGTAATTGCCCAACGATTAGTTGTTTTATGTATGTGGTAGATATAAACCAACATTATCGGCCGTAAGACGCACGATGACTTCGCAAGAATTTGGGGTTGTAGTGATGTATTCTATATGTTTACTAGGAAGCTTGCAATGGAAACTCTATGCGCCCTAGGTTGTATTATGTGGAAGCCACGAATAATCAGCAAGGTGTGCGGTGCAAATGTCAAGCACCTCAAGCCGTCAACAAACAACTTTGACGTTTTGCGAAGAGTAAATCATCCTAAATTGTTTAAGCTCAAACATTCGAAATGCCTTACTTGGCTAAAACACTTTGATAAAATACGCAAACGACATTGCCCTAGGTGACACACCAAATCACTCATAGATCTGTGGTATTTCAAAAACTGTTTTATTAAGCATTTTTCTCCCTGGGTTTTCATCCCGATACTAAATTCTCATTACTGGAAAATATCAGGACGCAATCGTGTTCTTTATTGTATGGCTGTCGATACACTGAGTTTATCAACAGTTCTATCACTTCTCGCATAATCAGAGTTCAAGTGTCCCATCGTGTTTACATAAAGCATGAGAATACCTAACTCATCCCTCGTCGAAGTGTCTTAAACATGCACTTTTTGTACTTATTGAAGTTAAATGTTTAGCGTTTTATAGGAATGTCAACAGTTTAAGTACTGATGCGTTCATCCCCATTGGCTGCACTGCTGCCTTGCCGTTATTGAGGGACTACTTTAGAGGATTGGAAACTAAACACATCTTTAACTCTTCTCCCAAACATCAAAGGTATTCAACGCTCATTTTCATGTCAGCATACTGGAGTCATCTGCTTCCCCCCCCCCCTATGTAAATATCAAGGACTGAGCGCCTGTGGCGAACCAAGGTCACGCAGCACATTCCGAAGTTGGTCGAACAATACGTCATACAAACACATGACAGCACAACCAGGTATAAAAACAAGGGACATCTATCGTTCATTGTAAGTCATTCTGATGACAAAACCATAGTTTTATCTGATAAGCATCATTCGTACCCTGCCATCAACGTCACACAACGGAACGTTGTGCTTTGCTGAGGCTGTTGCTATCTGGCAGCCGAACTCCGTATTGTGTGTTCAAAGACCACAATGTATATAAGTGCTGCTGTTTTGGTAGTTGCAATGAATGTGACAGATGGTTTAGCTTTTCCTCCTGTTTCAACTGCTTGCTCAGGTTGTCGCATAAACGGTCTGTTGTATGCACTCGTAACCATGTAGCACAACTTGTCCGGACAAAAATAATGACATAAACCTATCATCCCCTTAATCCATATTCGTAAGACGATAATGCTGGGCTGACTCACAAATCGTGGAGTAATTGGCTATGGAGTTCGGCTATTTGTATCCGGGGCCTGAAGTCCACTTTATGACATCGCGTTGGTTGATTCCGAATTTACAGGACGAGAAAAAATTCAGCAGTAAAGATTATGTATCCTATTGTTCAAAGCGACGGACATTCTATGTGAGCATGCAAGACAACCTGAATGAGCGGAAAAGCTGAGGTGAAAACAATCATCGGACAGGAGTGTTGAAATATCTAGATCCTGAGACGATTCAATCGATCCCACACGACGATGACACCGGGCCCCATTGATGGTCAAACAGCACAAACGGAATCATAAAATCCATTCCATGAGCAACGTATTTGACAGGTGTGAACCCCAATGAAAACAATCGAGAAAGCCTTCGTAGTAATAGGAGACTGTCAGTAGATCTTCGTGACTACGATAAGGCCATGATAGTTTTATACGATATCTCTATTACATTTAGCAACTAGTAAAACTGATGGGTAGCCTAATCAATAGTTCAAAGGATATTTTTGCCTTTTATTAACATTGCACTAATCTACATAATTCGTTCATCACACCATACAAGGCCCACAACTCCACAGACTTGATGGAGCACCTCGGGCTTGAAAACTCGGACAACACTGGTCTAATGTTAAAAACGCATATGTCCTTCACTTTATAAAACGTTAGACGTCTTATGATATGGAACTTGTGAAGATTTTCCAATTCTATGTAATATTAACAACCTAGGTAGAAAAGAGAATGAACATACAATAATGCGATTAGTATTTGCCGTTAGTGAATTATCGCAAAACTGTATCACAGTACTTTTTCACACGACAACATTGAAATTGCCAGCAGAAGACCGAAATTTAAAAAAAACATTAACTGACCAAAGTCGCGATAGGGACAGTAGCCTCCAGATGGGACGATTGCTCTATATGTTCGTTTGGTTCTATCAAATAAATGCAACACACCATCGATAACTCGCAAATTCGCCCATTGTGGCTACAAGCAGCCCTCATCCAATAATATGACCAGATCAACTTAAATGATGACCAAGGTTACACAAAACAAAAGCAAAATACGCAGGCTACTTACATCAAGCAGCTTCACTTGATATACCAGGTTATTCACAATGCAGCGCAAGCTAACTGCTAAATCAGATAAGGAGATTTTCTCTAATTGGAGCCACTTATGTATGGTGTGAGTTTGTTGAAGCAAAGAAACGCCCAGGCTTTTCAACAACTGCAATCGGGTATGTTTCAAAGAAGCTGTGTGTTCAACCATATCCTGGTCTTTACGGGGCATGACAAAAGTAAACACCGGTGTAAACGAGTCTTGACTGGTCAGCAAGCCCACATTTATGAATAAAAGCAAACAATTCCCCAGTATAAGCAAACGAATCCATTTTGGCAATAAAAATATGCGTTTCAGTAGGCAGTCCATAGTCAATAATCCTGGTTAACTGAAACAGAAAAATGAAGTCATGTGAATAACTCATTCAAAACTAGTGCAGTTGGTTAACAGGACAGCTAGTGCGCAACATTAATTCGATCTATGTGATTCATAGGTGCGTTTGAGGATAAAATACAAGCGGCAAACAACCTGTAGCTTTTAAAGAAAAAAACATGAGCCACAGAAATATATGTGTTATAATGATGAAACCATCTACCAAGGCTCCGGTGTATGGATAGCGACTGGTTGCCGTGTTGTAACGTCATAAACCTTAAGTGTTCATTGTTAACCCTCAACCGATTGAACCGAAATCGTTAATAAGAGTCACAGACAATTTAAAATGTGCGAAATAGAAATATGCCATAAAGTTGAAATCATTTGATATGGTCTACTATCAACCTTAATCGTGCCTTCAAAGCCGAGAAAAGACATGACTCGAGATGTTAATACTCCAGTTTACCTTCATCACACGTTTACGTGAAAAATGAACTCCACGTAGCACCAACAAATGAACGGACCGACCGTGTTAAAATTTACAAAACTCACTAGTTTGTTGACACGAGATGTCTGCCTTCCCCATTGATACTTCGAAACACACTTACAGTTTGTCGTCTGTTCAGTTTACTAGATGTAATTTCAAGTACTTGAAAAACCCTATATAAATCATGAAAACAAATGATTTTTCAACGAACAGAACTGCTATCGGTAAATTCTTATCCCAGGCCAATAAAACGGTATCAAACTAAGTAACAATAGGGAAATTACTGAACAAAAATGAAACGAAGGAAAAGACAAATACGACTTCGTCGTCGTTATGATCACAAACAAGGCAGGTTTGGGCGACTCAATGTTAATTGGGCTGGGGAGGATAGGGGAATCGTGGGTTGGCCACGATAAACTCGAAATGTGAACATGCTGTTTTTGAAAACAACTCCGGTTGGCTCAATCGGATCTCGACCGCCACAACTATGGACAGGATGCGGTATGTAGTCTTTTAAGACACGATGGTCAATGCGTGGTAGACAGTGCGAAACGCTCTCTCCGTATCTGAATGTCGGCTACAGTCAACCAGATGAACCAGAATGGACGAGTTGATTTTCGTTGCTGTTCCAGATCAAAGCCATGCCGTGCAGCTCTCACGTAGTGCGACTACAATACGCTAAACCACAGAAACACTCGAATGAATAGATTAAGAAAGCAGCGTTATCTTCCAGATTATGTGGCACCGTTAGTTTTGAGTGGAAAGTCACAACAAAACTTGCAACATAGTGGGTACTACTGATAGAATCAGTTAGTTGGTGCGTGATCAGTTCGACTGCTTCATCCCTTTTGAACGGCAACGCTACGTGGACTGTTCGTATCAACGGTATTCATTGAGGCTCGCGTTGATCTCTCTGGCATGTTACTGTTAATGTCTCAGGAAAAACATTACCAGTGAGAGTATCCCATAACATGTTTAATTTCGTCTGTTACACAAATTCTCTTCGTTCTATTACTTAAACGACGCACAAGGCCACGTTTGAGACTAAATGACTTGTTGCAATGGAAGTGTAGATATTGACCGCCCCGGATTTCTTTCCTATATACACTTCCCTATAACGAACTATTTGTTCTGCATGTTACTGCTAAGCCCAAGAATGACACTCAATTGTTTTTTTTAAACATTCAGTCCCTTTTCGTCATTTGGACAGAATAGTCACAAGACACGAATTACGATATGATATTAGTTCGCACACTCTCGTTAGTCGTAGACGTGTGACAAGAAACAAGTAGAAGGAACGATTCAAACTTTTAACTAAGTCCTCCCAAATCTCTTGATCATAATTGAGTACGGAGGTGAGAACAGTTTGCTCTTCTTGGACATTCTGGTTAGACGTCGTTCAGGCGGATCTATCGAACGTTCAGTGTACCGTAAACCAACATGGATGGGACAATACATGAACTTCATGAGTTTTGTGCCCGTTGCATACAAACGATCACTAGTACGTACACTGTTCTACAGATCGTCAACAATATGATCCCAGGATAGATTACAAGCCAAACAAACGGTGTTGTATGAAACGCTTCGTGCTAACAATTCCCCAGAACGGTTCATTCGGAAATGGTGCGAATTCACTCCTGCGGAAAACACAACTGTGGAAGTCCCTAAAAACGTTGTCTACATCAAACTACCCTTCAAAGGTGACAGTCTGGTGAACACCTTTAGAAAGATAATCAGTGCCGCGTTAAAACGTGTGTATAATGCAGCGAAGTTTGTCTTATTCTCACAAATGACTACGTTGTCTTTATCCCCAGTCAAAAAGCAAATCTCTGTGTTTCTACCAGCCATTTTATCTATCAATTTCCTTGTAGTTGTGGAACAGAAAGGATGTTTAAAATCAGGGCCAAGGAGTACATCCAAGTTGATTGAGAGTTACACTGACTAGCCCGCCGGTGATTCAACCGCGTGCCTCAATATAGCAATCTTGCCCGATACGTGACAGACGGCTAACAGATGACGGGAAGAAGGAAATTTCGAGTTCAAGTGCGATTACCAAGGACAATCGAAACTCCCAATTCCCAGTTCCAGTGTGTGCTCGAATTGTCATGATGAACTTAATTTGTCGGAGGCCAACTGCTGGGCTCTCGCCGAGAAGGAAGGCTCCTGATTTGAATGTAACATATGATATCAGAAGTCACTGATGGAATCCGTCTGTGATCGTTAAGAACGTCCAGACAAGATGTGCTGGAGACAGGCACGATGGGTTTTTCAGATATGTCGGGCAAATATGGAAGATGACGGCCCCAACACCATGGTTAGAAGCACCGGCTGCCAGACGATCGACAGCTTGGGGTTATAGTTGGTCAGGAGCAGGTTAAAAATGAGCATTGACTTCAGCTAGACGAAGGTGACCTCACAGTCTGTAGATTAGTATCAAGATAACATCCTTCCCCAGTAGACCGCTGAATGGAGCCCAGTGCTATTCAGTAAGGAGAGAAACGCGACTGAGAAACGTGACTGATTAAGTCAAGGGGGGCAGCGGAATAGGTGACAGCTTCTGCTGGATAGCCCGCATGTTCTCAGGGTCGAGATGATGGCCGGATGCATCAAAAATGAAGCCAAGACATCTGATGGATCGAAGGAAAAATGGGAATTTTTACGGTTGCGAACAAAAGTCGTATTTCTGGATGCGCCCAAAGAGGGCAGAAATTCGACTTTTCAATTCTCCCGAAGCGCCTCCGACAATCAGGATATTTTCCAGATAAGCGGCTGCCTTGGGAAAATTAATGAGAAGCGTATCAATCACCTGACGGAAAATTTCACCAGCCGCCTTGATACCAAATTGGCATATTGGAATAACCTGCGGTGAGTGTTGATTGTGTACAAATTACGGGATCAGAGTGAGCTCTCAAACTGCGGGTAAGCGTCAGCAAGATCAAACTTGGCGAAGAGGTGTGGTGTTTTTCAACTATGATTGACGGGTCCGTTGATTTCAAACGTCTTCCAGCGCAGCAGATCACCCTAAAAGAGGCATCCACTGAACTTCATCAAACATAGCCCCGCCGAAGTCATCCAGTGGGAAACAATCAACCGACACTATCGTGGGTGGCAACACCGAATTTCATTACGATGTCCAGGCCAGCGTAACGTCTGAGGCTTGACTCAGTCAGTATGCAGACCTGTCACACCTTCGTAATCCGTCCACACCTGGAAATGAACACATAGACCTGTCTTCCGTACCCTAAGAAACATTTGGCACTTACTGAAAGCTTCCACAGACGGGCCACTAGAAGAATCGTGAAGATCAGGAAAATCTCCTACACGGAAAGGTTGCCAGAGTAGGTCAATAGTCAATGACACCTCAAGAGAGAACGAATACTTACCTACAAAATACTCAATATCTTCGGGCATGCACTGATACATACCCTCCTACTAAACAAGAATGAGAGACTTTTGAGTCATTCGTTGACATTATTTTGCAAGGCTACAACAAAGGATCAGTTCACACTGGAACGCACTGTCAAATTCTGTGGTCACAACTGACTCAGTTGGAAGTTTCAAGATATTACTCGATTAGCACATACGTGACAGACAACCTGCACAAGTTTTCTAATCATCATTCTAGCCCAACCTACAGGTTACGAAATGCGCATTTCTGATGGAGTGTTGTTTCTTAACTTACGGGACAGCAAGGGTTGGTTCCTGATCGTTGGGAACAGTGATGAAAGTGGTAGCTTGGCCTGAGGGTTTAGATATTCGATTGTTTGTTAAATGATAAGCAGGTTGTCGGTGAAGCTATGACAGCCCACTGGGCTCCAAATTGGAGGATTTATGCTTGGAAATGCTTAGGAGACAATTTCGGGAAGAAACTTCTCCGGTCTCGTTCTGCAAAAGCTATGTAGATAACATTCTATTTTTTACTGATTAATAAATGCTACTTCACTGTATAATATTGTTTTCAATCCACCCAAACTTCGCAACAGCAACAACTGTTTGCATTTTTTAAATAAATTTTTATCACTAGACGTCAGGATGGAAAGCTGCAATTATTTACAAGAGATCGAGAAACATTCACAACTCTCTAGATTCACACAAATTGGCTGCAAACGGAGATCAGTAATAACTTCACTCCATAGAGCCAGAAACATACACAGCATACAGAATAGAGGAAGATGCCGGTGGATAACGTTTAACCATAAAAACTCGTGAGAGTTTATGGCGATAAAATGATGTCAAAACTGGTGAGTTGCAGTACGATGAAAAGAAACTTACTTTTATAAATACAGACTATTAGTGAGCAATTAACCAACGGTTTGACATCGGCGTTAAAAAGCACCCGTTCAGTTGCACATTATGTTAAACACTAGATGACTGGCTCTCCATAACAGTGATACACACTCAACCAATCTCTCTTACATAAGATACCCGTTCGGTTGCAGTTGCGATGACGCCTACATAGGCTAAGCAGGTCGGTACTAACATCAATTCATTGCGGGGCATATTCCTCAAGGGAATAGTAACGGTAACGTCAGAAAACGAAATATTGACTACAACAAACTTGAAGAACTTGAGAACCTAGTTGACCAGGTCTAAACTACCAGCGATTATTGAGGCAATTCTGGTAGAAAAACACCGGCCAGTTTTGTGTGCAGAGGAGACACTGACAAGGTCAATCTGCTTGACATGGAAATGATTACATCGTTAAGGTGCGAACTACTGTAATCATTTAGTCGATTCATCCGCTCGTTATTGCCATGTCCGGCACATATAAAACTGACAGATTTCATATTAGCGGCTGATCAGAGTTGATCGAAGTATAACACCATGGGAAATATATCATCTCATTGTCATAAAAAGAAAATAAAGACAATCCGACCTTTAATTCAGAATTATCTAACGAATAATATTTCTTTCACGAACAGTGACTCCTACTTTCAATTCTGATTGCAGGTTCTTCGCACCTTCGGAGACAAGCTGGAAGGTTAATTCGGACCAAATGAGTTCACCATCGACGACGTTATTTGAGGAGTTTTCCCATATACGCTAGAAGCAGATGACCACCGGTGATCCTTATGGCTTCTGAATGACATACAGTTATCCAAGATGTCCAGCGCACTTTATGTACCTGCTGATGGCAGCATTTGCCACGGTGATTCATACAACACTTCTAGTGAAAGTTGAAATCAAAATTTTTCAACGCTGCAAGGTGATGAACAGATAAATCGCCAACATAATCATAACCGTAGAAATCGTTTTTGTCCCTTACAAAAATGAAAATTCCGTTTGAAGGATCTCATAGTGGTAAGTAAACATAACGTAGATCATTTACGAAAATGAAGAAAATAGTAGCTTTGTGCGATGGCTTATTCGTAGATACGTAGAAAGAAATTCCAACGATAAGACCAGTTGGCTGTTGACTGAGCATAGTATGTGGATCTTGGACGAAAGATGGTGAAAGATAGGTTTAACGGAAAGTCATTTGGCTAACAGAAGATCGAAATATATCTCAGATGCCTGCTTCGAAATATGAACAATTGAGCACTGAACAAGGGGTGAAAAAGCGATCGCTCATTTTTCAACCAGTCGAGTTTGTGATCGACTGATCAACGATTGAAAACACTTTGCCTGGCGTTCTACTCTTCTATGGACGTTAACACTTTTAGCTGTCACAGAACTTCTTGCACAATGCGGCACTTCCTATCACACAGTTCATTAGGTCACACATAAACCAGATGTCATCAGTCTGATCAAATTCCCCCTGTCCCAGCCTGATTAACACTGACTAACTAGAACCAACTTCGTTTGTGTTCCTAACCATGGCGAAGTAGTGTTAATCTTTTATCCAATTACATTGTCCCTTTAATAATCTTTGATCAATAACATTGTAAATTGTCACTTAATTTTATATAATTGTACCAGCCAAGGAGGAGAATTTATCGAAAACAGTCTGTTCGCTGATACTTTGTTTTTCATGAACGCTATGGGGATTTTCAATTATCCAAATTCTAAACAGCAGCAGTAGCTGTCACCAGAGTTTGGACATCCCTTCCAGTCGTGACTGGCAGTATGTTGTGTTTCTAGTGAGTAAGCATAAGCTTCCGTCGTAAAGTACTGGTTCACCATAAGATAATTCGATGTCTGAATAGTTGTTTGTCTGTGACAGCCTTCGAAGAACATCAAAAGTGGCTTATTAACGGCTGTTTTGACACTTCAAAAGCGCCAGTGACAGACGTTTGAGAATATAGTCGTTCTTGTTATTAACAAGCAATTGCTGGCGCATAACAAGAGAGGCAAATGGAGAAAAGTTCAAGCTGAGCGCAACTTCATCATTTGATATTCCACGGTTCGACACTCGTCCCTAGCATGACCACCAATAAATGATCGATGGTTAATCATCCTACCGATGAACGAAGCTACAAGATTGAGGGTTGGTATTTTTGAAAGCCTGCCCAAAAATGCTGAGCGAACTAGCTTCATCAACTTTATCCATTAAATCGTGAAATGACAAGAAGTCGGAATTTTGTTTAAAACAAGATGATAAATATGGCCTTGATGACGATAAGCTCGGTTGTTGTAGGCTAACTACTTAAGACAAGAAAGATCCAATGCCAAAGTTACACGTATTTTTCGCAGATGGGCTGTCTACAAGTTAGTAAACGCGAGAACTGCATCAAATTTGTACTTCTAAACCTTAATCCTTATTTGATTATTTCGTCATCATTAATATCATCATTAATACCATCATTTTCATCTCGGAACACATCCGAACATGGATAAGAAAGCAGGTGGTGCAGATGCGGGCTGTGTGCACACAGCAACCGCCACACAGAGCACCGGCATCAGCAATCGCCCGTCATCTCCTAGACAGCCATTACCAGGTAGATTCCACATAGGCAGTTTCAATTGTTTACGCAACTGATAAACCCCGATTGTTAGATATGCTGCGGCAGTTGCTCTGAGACGCTGGCGTCCACTTGTGTGTTCAGAAAGACTCTTGTTAGTATAGCACTGCCACGGTAACGATGCCATTGACTGACCGATCTATACAGCTACTTTGGCGAAGTGGTTGGGCTTGTGTACTGTTTTGATCCGGCGGGCTACGCTGACTAGAACTCCGGTCATTCCAGGTGTAACCCAGTAAGACAGACCAAAGGGAAGCAGTCAGATTAAAAGCAGTTACACTCATAGGATTGTATTTCGCACTACTGACCGCATAGGAGTGCTTAGGTAGTAAGGCACGATCCTATGGGCATACACAATAACTATTTTTGCAGTTGCGGCACTGCCATCGTCCGTATCAGGAAGAAGGCGGTTAGAAAAGGTACCCTCAAACAAAAGCATTCCGATCATCCAACGGTTGACCGTAACCGCCTGCGTATTACCCAGTAGGGTTGAAAACATCTGGTAACTCATAAAATCCTGATGTGGCTTCGAGTACGCCCACTGCGCGCAGCAGTGCTCAGAATCAAACGTCAATGACTTACTGACGGTGCCCTCGGGCTAGGCAAGCCCCTCACTGTCAAGTGAGTCAGACTCTTGAGTCATTGGCTCCGGGTGGGGACCCCAAGGAAACCCCATATCCTGTTGTCTCGCAGGTCAGACTTTTGAGTCAGAGACTCTGGGTGGGGTCCCTTAAGTTAACTCCTTCGGCGGTATAAACGACCGGGAAGTATCGGAAGTTATCGTTCCCTCGACAGTGACATTACTAACCGATCACGACTTTCTCCTACTGTTTACCCCAAGTCTTCTGCCTTCCATGTGCCTTCGGGCGATAATTTTCTGAAGCTAAGACAACTGGTAAACATTGGCGCCTTCAATGTCTGCACTCTCCGACAAGTCGGTCAACAAACTGCTCTGGCTAGTACTATCTCAAGTCTGAAGCTTGATGTGTGCTGTGTATCGGGGACCCGAGTCTACGATTCTAACACGGTTATCCATTCGAGCTCACCTCCAGATAACTGTCTATCCAAACGCTTCCATCTCAGGGTTTCTAGTGACGCCGAAGCCGAATCTCGCGGTAAAGCTGGAATGGGAATCGCACTGAGTCCCAGAGCAGAGCAATGTTTGCTCGATCGGATCGCAGTGAACAGTCGCCTGTACGTTGTCAGACTCAATACACCAGTTAAAGTCTGTCGACACAAATCAGAAACGCATTGTGTATACATTATATCAGCGTACGCTCTAACGGATAGCTGTTTCGATGCTACCAGGGATGTGTTCTATGACTTCTGACTTCTGTTCTATGACTTCTGTTCTATGACTTCTGTTCGTTGACTTTCTGAATCAAACTAAACACTCAGACATCATCATACTAGCAGATGGTGGTCAGCTTGGTCGTGTTTCTCTGGAGGAGAAGCGGCTTGGAGGTGTGTTTGATGTCCGGGCACAACGCACTGACAACGGTGAAAGACTGCTGTAACTGTGCGCATCCCACAGTCTCTATATATCGAGTACTACACTCCAACACAGGAAGAGGCACTGTGTTACACGGAGACCTTCTTTTGTTTCTCAGTCGTGGACACAATTGGATCATATAGCAGTCAGTTACAGTTGGCACCATTCTGTTAAGGACTGTCTTGCCTTTTGGAGCAACCACCCAAACTCGGACCATGCTGTTGTGCGTGCCTGTTTTGTTTTGTCATCTGCTCAGAGGACATACGCTCACAAATGCAAGGAACTCAACTGGCATTCGATCTAGGAGAGTGTGAAGAACGCTTACGAAGGAAGTAGTGGTGAAGAAGTTGCCCATTTGAGTCAGATGAAAGAATCACACGAACACTGGGAGCAAATCGCCGCAGCTATGAAACCATGCAGTAAAGAGGTATGTCGCGGAGCTGTTCGGTTGCGACGGAACTGGATTTCCGTCATGTTGATAAACTTCATGAACAGGCGTCGCTCGATTTCACCTGGTTCTGAGTATGATGATGACCATTGAGAACTTAAATGCAAACTAACTAAAAACGTGCGCAAAGACCGTGAGCACTACTTGGTCGAACAATCGAAAGAGATGGAAAGAGCCTTTTTATCTGAGAATAGCAGAAGGCTATTTTCCCTGATCCGTAGTTGTACTGGCCGGCGAGTCGGTGTAAGATCATATGTGAAAAAGATGGTCCACTTATCACCGGTCAATCGCGCTGACTTGACAGGTGGGCTGAACATTTTGAAGAACAGTTCAGCTGGCCTGAACCAGACCATGTGGACGACGGGACTCGAATGGTCAGTTACTGCATTCCAGACGGCTCTCCGTCGGAAACAGAAGTGGATCTGAAGCTCAAATCCTCCCTTCTTTTTTCTTCAAGGTTGGTAGGGAGATGTTGATATCAGAACTGTCGAACCTCCCCTGGATGATTTTGGGGACTGAGGAAGTACCTCGTGATTGACGCCTATCAATGGTACTTCCCGGTCCCAAAAATGGAGCCCGAATTCTATGTAACAACCACAGAGGTATCAGCATAATGTCTGTTGCACCCAAGTTACACACTGGCCTCATTATTCGTCAGCCCACTAGGCCCAGATATAGTCAGATAAGCAAAGAACAAGCAGGATTCCGATCCGGTCGAGGGTGCCTTGAACACCTTTTTACCCTGCGACGGATCTTGGAACTTCGGCACTCTTACAGACAGCCGACGATTATGGTATTTCTGAATCTAAAAGCTGCTTTTGATTCAGTTGCTCATAACGTTCTCTGGAGCTGTCTTCTCCTCAAGGGAGTACCAGAGAAATATGTGAATCTGTTGAGATCACTGTATGCCCACTCTGTAAGCAGGGCGAGGGTTTATGGACGACTGTCACGGGCGTTCAACACTTTTAGTGATGTCCGTCGAGGGTGTCGGATTTCCCCCTTCTTGTTCAGTCTTGTAGTAGACGACATTTTGGAGATTGCACTTGAGCAGTTCAGTGAACCTGGAGTTGAGCTTCTTCCTGGCGCTCGATTGACCGATCTGGAGTATGCAGACGACATTGTGCTACTTAACCACTCAGCCGAGGACATGTAGACCATGGTGAACAAGGTGAGTGACCGGGATAATTTGTATGGAATGCGCTTCGTATCTTCAAAGTGCAAAGCGCCGTTTCAAGATTGGGGCATTCTCGCTCCGACTTTTTTCATTGCAGGTAATCCGCTTGAGACTCTGGACAGTTTCGCATATTTGGGTACCTCGTCACCCTGTAATACCGTTGATGAGATATCAGCGAGGATAGCAAAGGCACGCGTTACGTTTGCCGAACTGCGTCATCTGTGACGTCGAATAGACGTTCGGTTGTCGCTGAAAGGAAGAGTATATAATGCTTGTGTATGTTCTGTTTTGCTCCACGGTTCGAAAACATGGCCTGTTCGCAAGGAAGATATCAACAGGCTTTCTGTGTTTGACCATCGTTGTCTCCGCCAATTGGCCCACATTAAATGGACTGATCGCGTGAGCGATGTGGCCGTTCGTCGACGCGTATTTCGGAACGCTCAGGGTGCGTGATCAATTGGTCAACTAATCACGGTACACAGCTTGCGATGGTTGGGTCACGTACTCCGTATGTCATCTGATCGTTTACCTTACGGGGCATTATATGTTGAGGTCATCAACAGTTGGGTAAAACCGCGTGGTAGTCAACCAACAACGTGGTCACGAAATATGAAGACGTTGACTGCTCCATTGAGCAAAGTGGGTAAGTGTCGCCTGCCTGGATGGGGTCTTCGTGATCACTCAAACTGCTGGTTGGAGACGCTATCCGAGATGGCGGTGTGTCGCAATCGGTGACTTGCTTTCATTGGTGTCATTTCCAGTCCTTCCACTTGGTGAAGTTTTCTGTGTACAATTACGTCTTTTCGGGGACTGTTTTGTACAGTGTAAATAAACATCGGCTCGTTTTATATGCTGATCCTTTTACAGTAGATCCCATGAGACTCTGTAACAAAACGGAATATAACCAGGATTATTTAATTGAACTACGCTTTATTTTTCGGGAAGAAACACAAACACTTTAATAAACTATATACAGGTGTAATAAAGTACGGTGAATATCCTAGTAGCACAGGGTTCCACGCTCCGCGCCTGTCAGTGCGGACCAAATAAAAGCTAGCATTCGCAGTTTTCCTTTTTTGTAATAATATACCTACATTAGTTAACGTATGCTTGCTAGCTAACTGTTGACTAAGGTCGTCGGCATTAAGTCTCACACCCTACTCGTCAATGTACTCTTAGTTCCCCGTAGATACATAATAAAATGCAACGAACTTCCGTGTATTAGCATTAGGTTACCATCTACTACACTGGTAAGACGTTGTAGCCCGAATGAATTTAGAACTCGCAACATCTAAACAAACCATAAGCAATTGCTGAAAGTTTCATACAGATTGAACATCACCCACAATTGATTGCAGCTATCGCATTCTCAGACTTTCTAGTCGGCCCCTTTCGAAAAGAAGCACTAGACCCGAGTTTCGCTCTCATAAGAGTTCGTCAGTAGTGCTGAAAGGTTACCAGGTTTGACTCATGTTAACCCGCATGAGCTTCGCGTGTATCTCGTGCGGCGTCTGGAACGGTGTGCAATAGAGGTAATTGTCCACCAAATTAACCATTATAAACGCGTATGTATTCAGAGTTCACTAGTGTGACGCTCAGAGGTTACTCAGGTAACAATCGTGCATCCAGGGTGATTTAATAGACCGTTGTATTTATAAATTATTTATTTTAAGCTCATAGCCTTACAAGTGATTTCATGCGTCCTGTAAAGTTTTATACGTTCGCACACTATGATCGAATGATTGTTACCTACATCCATTACCAATCAACTTTTGTATATACAAGGAATTCCAGAGTTCAGAGGAAGGGTCAATCAAGAATGATAGTTTCCCTGATAAGGTCCTTTTAATCAAGTTATTTTGTCTTTCTCATATATCTTGTTTCAGCGTGTTACTCAACCTTGAATACTCGAGAGAGGAAAAGAGTGGAGTTGTTCAGTGTTGTGCGATTGTAATCGAGAACTGTCCGCTTGCACCACGTTTGGCTATTTATAGTAAGAAAGACACTGGTATTTTCGCACAGCATTCGAAAATATAAGGTGACGTATCAACGTAAATTAGTTATTAACAGAATGTTATCAAACTCCTGATCAAAAGTTTGATATTATAGGGTTGCCTTTTTGTGTGCATATTTCAGTACTGCAGAAATTAAGAGAGAACCGTGTTGGCACCCCGCTAGCGAACATACCATTGTATAAAATGAAGGAGAAGAGGGATAAGTCAAAATTAGAAGCGCATTGATAATGACGAGGAGTTCTGGGCGAGAACCACTTGTTTTTGGCACTTGGGGTGCTGCTGATACTAATTCCGCGAGTGATGGTCTCAGCCTATGGACAGATATTGCATTTCTTCCACCGTAGCACTATTAGTAAAGCTCTCACTTTCTTATGAGGATATGATGAGTACTGGCGTCTGAAGGTTGCAGCAGGTGACACAGACCACTAGTGTGAGTGGAAGCACGTGTACAAGGAGCCAATCTATCACGCACGTGCAAGTTTGATGGTTGTTTGCGATGTTGCATAGGGCACGGCTTCCACTTGTAGTGCTGTTGTAATCATACGGTGCTGAAGGTGCAGATGAAGAGTTTCTCCGGTAACTTAGGTGTTTAAACAACAACCATTCTGGTTGCAGAGGCCTTCAGCGTAAGCTTAAAAGTACCAACAGAAACTTGTCCACTTGAGTGCGGAAACGTCCAGTCATCTCATTTGTTATGTGAATGTATCTGCAACCTATAACATTTAGAAAATCTGCAAGGTGTAGTCTAGGACTTCTGTTCTCAGTGTCTTTGTCCATAAAATTCGTTGATTATTGATGCACAGACGACTTCAATCCTTGAGTAGGGTTCTTTCAAACTAATTCCAACGGAAGGTATCTCCACACTGTTTTATCCTATACTTGCCAGAATGTCAACATTCAACTGGTCATAAGTGATTTACATCGGTTTGGTTATTCATGTTCGTGTTCGGCAGTGAGTGTTGTCTGTTTTAACCATCTCTATGTCATAATTAGACGAAGGAAGTGAGGCCATCTGTCCTCCTCTTGGTTTATACCAGTGCTTCCAACTGCACAATCTGAGCAATCTTGTATCAACTGTTAAGTTTATGTTGCAGGGTCTAGCCTAGTCAATTTGCCAGGCGATTTTGTCACCAAAAATACACAATACGCACGCTTCACCAACGTTGCATGGTCTCCTTGATTATCAATTCGGGTGCATCCACAGAGCTGTTACGTCACCTTTCCTGGTCTTAGAATGTGCGAATGGAATACAGTTAACAAAAGATGTAAACGTTTTAAGTATTCTTTTGACGTTTTCTAGGGTTTGACTCTTCTTTACATTTCTTACACAAGACTTCAAGTATTATTTCTGTCTTACTCAACTGCTGGATTGGTTTTGATCCTTCCGTGAGTACCCACAAATATGCATAAGTTTTGTTTTCACTTGTTAATGATAATCTTTTTCAGCGAATCATGGCGCAATATCTGAAGTTACACATACAGGGTGAATTAACTCCTGGAGAATTTACGTTATATCGCAATCAACATTGTTTCGTTTACAACCAGGATGCTTTTTTGAACGCTAGTAGACGCAAACAGTTTGCATGGTTCATTCGAAAGCACTTTTCTTGTGTAGTTACTTCATTCCAATGTACATCATACTTGCATACGTTATCCTTGATTTCACTGTTCTCCTACAGATTTTCACCTTTTTAAAAAAGGGATGAAACCTTCAACAGATCCATTAAGTGGCTGATCTGATGTGGCGACGTTGCATGCGGTATTTTATCACTCTCATTAAATCATGTTTACAACCATATGGACGGTTTGGTAAAAATATATTCTAGTGATAAGTCATTTTCTCTTCCGGGACCTATCGCAACCCTTATCTACGGGCGTAACAAAATTCCCACACAGTTCCTGCGCGTTTGCATATAACGGTAAATTTTTTCAGCGGTCCCTCATTCTGCCAAGATTTTACTACACCATGAACCATTTCTTTGTGGCTCACAGAACGATCGAGTGTATAACCTCTCAGCTAAGTTATGTAATGAGTAAACCGTAGGTTTCACCAAAATGGTGAACATTATCAATTGAAAATCGCTCCTCAACATCGGTAAGAACCTGCTCGCCAGTACTGAGTTGTCTCGGTTACCTACGTACCACGGTTTATGTGCGTACGATTATTTATTTCTTCGTTTGGCTTCACAGTGCCTATTTAACCTTGTTACATAAACTGACGGATTATATCATATACCTCATGTGATGTATGTGCTCGGGAGATACACTGTGGAAAAACTGTTCGAGACTTTCTTGTTCAAACTTCGTGTGGGAAGGAGTTGTTTTAAGTTTCATTCAGCTAAGCGATTGTTCATCATCTCGATTGCTCAATCAAATGCGAAGCTTTCTAGGTTCGAGCATGGTCCGCGATGTGGTTCTTAAACAGCTATGAAAGGAAAAATTGCCTCCAGCGGCACATCACATATCAACAGCCATGGGCGGTACCCGTTCAAAAAGCTAGTCCGAAGTGTTCGCTGAAAGGGTATGTGAAACTTCTCCGTTACATCCAGTAAGCGTATCAGTCACGGTTACTCGCACTTCAACCGAATTGAGTGGAAACAACCTAAATCCCTTGAAGGATAAAATGTACACCCAAGTGAACGAAACGGCTTTTCAGGTAAATGTACTCAAGTACCCGGCGAAGTGGTCGATATCGTCAAGACATCCAGCACGAGGTTAATAAGTGCATCCAGCACTGTTCACCACAACTTCGCCACCCATCACCGTTAGCTGAGCAAGCCTGCCTATGTGTCGCAGTCAATGGCGTACTTGTATCCATACCATTTTTAGTTCTACCGCTTAGTCTTCGTTTATTGCTTTTTAAACTTCTTAGTAGCGTTTACTTCCTGGGTATTCCACTTCATTGTTGAGGTGAGCGGCGGCCCGAGCCACAGTACCTTCTGATCAGGCTCATGGCTGCTATGATGATGATAACAGTTGGTACGCTAGCTTGCGGATTCTAAGTAGGACCGGGGCCAACACCAACTGTCTCTCATCAGTCGAAACACTGACTTCAGTCCAGTCAATACATGTTATACTCCACAACTAACTGTCGTGTCAAACTTGTTGGAGTGCACTCGCCGCCGACTTTGATCTCTGATGGTGTTTTTAATGGGTATTCCAACTTTCTTAAGCCCATGCTTCAGCAATTTACTCCGACGTACCCACTTCAACCTCTCCGTCTGTCTCAAAAGGCCCAAGTCGACTAACAGTGCTACAGCTTATACATTTATCACACTCTAATCAGCCATAGGGACCCATTGGTACTCGAAATTCTCTTCCTAGAACACCGTCATTCGCGGTAAAATGAAGAATTCTTCATCGCTAACTCGATCTTGCTCGCGCACCGGAACGGTTAACCATAACATGGAGCATCACGTCACTACACGTCTACCAGTTCTTTCTTGATCATACCAGTCGTATCTTGACTGTGATCAAGGCTGACTTCGGACATATCCTGTAATTGAGCGTAAGTCAACCTTCAGGCAGTTCTTGGTAAACACGTTCGCCAATGATGCCAGAGAAGTCCTCTGGCGGTTAGGGACCATAAGGCAATTACTTTGCTGTCAACAGTGTCACAATTTCGGATAAGTATTTACTTCCACGATTCTTCTCTGGCGGCGTCCAGTACAACTGTTATCTTCAAATTCTAACGCTTCGGTTGGGGGGAATGGTATTCGAAAGACTTATCACCGCTCCCTCTTCATTCTGAGTTCAAACGAGTGCCATATGAGCATTGTTTCACTGTGTAGATATTTCACCTGTTCATGGATAAATCATTTCGTAGACTGTCGTGTTGTTACACATACGTTGACGACGTCTTCGTTGCTAGTCAGTCTAATGACGAACTCGTCTCATACTTTCGCACCGTTTTTGAGCTTTCTACATAATAGAATCTTAAGTTCACTACTGATGTATGTCTTCGGTGTAACTTAGTTTGACCTTTTAGAATGTTGTGTTGAGCAAACCAAAACCTCTCCTAGCTTGGTAAGGTCGAAAACGTCGAATTTTTCGATGCTCACCACATTGACCACTTCCGCTGATTCTCGGGTATAATGAACCTTTGTTGGCGTTTCCGTTCACATTGCACTGTCATTCTGAAACCTCTAACGAGTTTAGTTGGTTTGAGGCGTAAGTCTTCGGAGGTCTCTTCAGGAGTCATGACAGGCTTCTTAGCAGCTAAGAAAGCTTCCATTCGTGCCAAGAAGACAAGTTTTAATACTGTTTCGCCGAACGTTCTTTCTTTCACTACTGACTCATCGACCGCCTCAACTGGCGCCGTATTGCAATAATCTAAAATCACTGAACGTCGGTCGTTTGTCTTCTTCTCACAAAAGATCCAACCAACACTTTTCTTTTACCTTACAATAATTGATTTTAGACAGCTTTTAAACGGCTGGTACTTTGTTATAGAAACGGATTATAAGCCGTTAGTATTCGCCTTCGAGGCTAAACCTCATGGATACTAATATTCAGAAATCAGAAATGCGGATTGTGTTTACCAGTTCGTCACAGTTATGTAACACCCATGTAATAAAACGGAAGTCACGCGGATGCTCTACCTGGCTCAGACACAATAATGTGGTCCAGTCATAAGCACTCTTCGGTCTGGCTAAAATGATTCAAACCAAATCGTATGATGACAAAATGGAGGACCTTACCTTGCAACTGCCTCCAGTCGCTCTATCGATTCTGGTGAGTGTCGTTTGCTGTCACATTTATGCTGATCAACATACACTGTTTATCCCTCGTATCCGTCGTCTTATCATGTTTGATAACTTTATTCATTTTTTCTCGTTCTGATAACCATCATAAGTATCATACCTATGATGCGATTGTTCCAGTTCACCCAGACTGAACGGCCTTCACATTCAGGACAACCGATGGTTGTCTGGAACGAAGCAACTCAATTGAACAACCGTCTTTTAACGAGATGTTTACGCCCATTTTTATGACGCAAAAGTTGGATTAACCATGGCACATGGTTAAAATACTCAAACTAAACATGTTGACGGCGTGTGAAACGAGACCGCTCAATATCAAGGTCACAAAATCGAAACGAAACTTTTATAAAACGTTATATCGACGTTTAAAACCGGCGCGGCGAATCGAAAAACAGCATGGTGTGCCTCGGATTCTACAGGAAAGTTGTTAAGTTTCGGTCGGATTTTTGCTAATTTGCGAATCAGGTTCTTCTGCTGATGTAGCTTTCATAATCCATCATTAGGTGAGGAAATGATTGTGATAGCACGCACTGTTGGTAAAATACCCCATTTTTATTGTATCCATTTCCGCTCATTGGTGCGTACTGGTTCCAAGCCTAACTTTGTTTCTCAAACGCTGAGATGTTTACCGAGAAGTTTGTCACCAGCTTGTTATCGATCGCGGACCATGGTAGCCAATATACTGAGACTATGGAGCCGATCGATTTGACCTGAGATGCACGTACATCCCCGTGCTAGCTGGCCTGACTGTGGTTACAATGGTGTGTTGGAGCTGCTCGCCGGCTCGACTCGGTTAGGAAGCCTGGTTTTGGGTACGTCCTCTGGGCAATCCCTTCAGTTGAAACTCCCATGAAATGGTTTGGACGCCGAATCTTGTATCAAGCTGCGCGGTCGTTAAAAAAAGCTGTACAGTTGGTGGTGCTTTAGTATTCGCTTCACTCTGTGCATAATGCTGTTTGGATCCCACATTCCTACATGACGGTCAGCGCTCCGATTACCTCGGCTGTTTCTGACTAAGCTCGCCAGCCTGACAGTATCCAGCTCACATACACTCTTGTCGCTTTGCAACGAACACCTTGTGGTGTAAAAATAGGAAACTTTCTTCCACCTGCATGCTTGAGAAAACTGACTGTTAGGAACTGGTACTTCTGGAACAAATCCTCTGTATTCGCTCCAGTAAACTGGCAAACCATCTAAGGCTGAAAATGTCCTTACAGGTTAACCCAATCCGGTTCAAATAGAACAACAAGGATTGTGGTGACCGGCGGTTCTACTTATCGCTTGCTCTCCCACCTAATAATCCGTCTTCACATGTTGCCTTGTATTATTTGTGCTGCGAGGCTAACCGTAGTACTGTGTGCTTTTGCTGTAGTTAATCGTGGTTCACATTTAACTGGGTTGTTTGTGTGTAGAGTTTTAGTGTGGTCATAATGGTTAACAAGTTGGGTGCGAGCCCTCCTGTTTAATCTCTAATCTATGTTAACGATAGTTGTACACGTGACAGTTATATGCTATTGATGTATTGTTAAAGAAGATAAGAACATAGAGCAGCATTTGATCGAAACAAGTTTAAGTGGAACAGTCAACAATGTTAATGCGCACGATTTATGGCCTGGAAAATGTCCCCGCATATTATCAAGTGCGTACTACAGAAGAATAGATTATAAACCGGAAAATAGGGATCAAATGTGAAAGTAAACACACAAAAGAAGCATACGACGGAGATCACCACCATCATTATCATAGCAGCCATGAGCCTGACCAAAAGGTACTGTGGCTGGGACCGCCATTCACCTCGACAGTGACGTGGAATATCCTAGAAGAAAACGTTACTAGGGAGATTGAAAATTATTAAAAGAAGACCAAGAGGAAGAACTATAGATTTTATGGAGACAGGTACGCCACTGACTGCGATACACCGCCACCTCGGATAGCGTCTCCAACCAGCAGTTTGAGTGATCACGAAGACCCCATCCAGGCAGGCGACACTTACCCACTTTGCTCAATGGAGCAGTCAACGTCTTCATATTTCGTGACCACGTTGTTGGTTGACTACCACGCGGTTTTACCCAACTGTTGATGACCTCAACATATAATGCCCCGTAAGGTAAACGATCAGATGACATACGGAG
>JTDE01021918.1:22188-38165 GCA_014338405.1 Paragonimus skrjabini miyazakii | reverse complement strand
CATCATCATCATCATCATCATCATCATCATAGACAGCAATACATCAGCGGTTTACACTGATGCTTAACTGCCACACAACCATGAAGAAGAAGAAAAAAAAACTCTGTTTTGGAAGAGAGAAGTTGAAGTTCGATGGTAGGGGACCTAACCGCCAAAAATAGCTACGTCTATATTCAAACATACAACATCAAAGCGCCTACATCTTGCAAACAAACAATCAAGCTGTAAGTGAAAATAAGGCGACATCAGCAAGACAGCTTCCTTAAGACTTTCACTGCCGCGCGTCATTAAGTGCCCTCACTTCACAGACAACTCGGCCAAACAACGACAACATTCACGCCACTGAGCTCGGTTAGCCGCCATCTCACCTAAAGTTTCAAGTCATCGACTCTCTGAGTCGCGAGGGCTCCAACCCGGGAGACGAACCCGATCTACAGAGCCCAACCTCTTCGTGAACGATTTCATTTGTCTACGCCAGGTCATCATCTGTCCACCTCACACCTTATGCCAATCGGCCGCAGCGTCGACAAACAGTGCTCAGTGTTACAAGCAATTAGCTGGCATCCTTAGTACATGACCTAACCATCTAAGTCTGTGCTGTGTCAATATTAGGAGACGCATCTCCTACCGAAGTGGCAAAGGCCAATCACGTCATATCGATTGAACGACCCGACCTCGAGTGAATTGATATGTTTTAATTCACTCAGCTAATCAATCTCCCTCAGTTAATCAGACTGCAGCTGCGCGATCAAACGCCTGTACGTTATCTGAACTGTTTTCTCACGTTCACTTTCTGATGCCCCCTATAACGTGACTCGTTCTAACGCTTTGACTGCCAGATATGATCGTCTCGATTGTTTTACTAAGAATCTTGTCGGCTATGTATGGCACTCATTTCACCCTATAAATTTAGAGCCTGTGTAGCCTAATTCTGACTCGTCTCGTCCTCCCAATAGACGCTGTTGCCGCACTTATTCTCTTTCTCGGTCAATCGATTGAGCACGTACCAAAAGGGATGATCCAGTAGTCAACCAGATCTTCGTAGCTCAAGTGGTAGAGCGCTTGCCGCCTCTGTGCATGCTATTTCTGTCGCTGTTCGAATCCAGCCGAAGCCCAGATTTTTCGTAATTGGGTCGCATCTAAATCCAAAGCCCTCAGAAGTTCAGTCAGTCAACGACTGTTGGTCGTTCATAGAGCAGCATCCGATTTGGGTCACATGTCATAACGGAGGTTCGAAGAGAGGTCGGACAACTCCCAGTCGACTGTTTATTTACTGGTCGAGGTCAACTTAAGAAAGTACCTAATAACCAACAGATATTGATTTTATTTTAAGGTCCAGAAGATCTAATGCGATATGATGTGCGTATAAAAATTATTGTATATTTTACTGCTCATTCATACTGATAAGTAGATTACCAAATAAAGTATGGACATAACAAGAATAAACCAGTTTGATAATTAGCAACCATGTAATGGAAAGAAATTCTCGAGTCTTCTGTGAATTGGAGGACATCAAGTGTAACTCAGCCAAATGCAACCACACGATTCGTGCAATATGATTGATGAATGTTCTGTTCCTAGTTCATCTACATCTCTAGCGAGCAAACAATAATTAAGCTTATAAACTTTAGTTGCATATGTATAGAGTATACACATATCAGCATGCGCAACGTGCAGCTTTTATGTAAGGACAGACTTTCAGTGTAAAAAAAGTGTATTGATTGATTCCATAAACTGACCTTCTGGAGGGACAGACAATTTTCACCCTACTGTTAGTCGTAAACAATTTGGCTGACGGACTTGTCTATTTATCACATTGTTTTTCATTGTGTACAATTTGTCGTTTTGTCTTAATCGTCGTAATTATTAAGCATTTCACTCAATCAAAACGGTTATTGTGTTCCGGGATAAAATTCTTGGTACGCTGTTATGTTTGGTATTGATAGGGTGCATGGTGGTATGAATAAAGCATACTTGCATCATTGGCTGGAGTCATCAACATTCTAGCGGAAAATGCAGTTTTCATCTTCCCCTTAGTCGTAAACAATTTAGTTATATGCCAATTGAATTCAATGCTTTCAGGTCAGTGTAAACCTCCACATCTTCACGTTCTACCGAATCTCGTCCTAAGTGTTTAAGATTCTACACTTCATCTATAAATGTGATTGTTTTCCGATTATTCATGTCTTTATTCACATATCCCCATCTCATCAAAACAATTAGTTCTAATGAGTTGACCATTTGATGGTTTATTTCTCAAGACAGGTGAAAGCTATTTGATTTGATGAGATCAATTCATACGAAAATAACAGCGAAATGATTAATTCACAGTGTACACAATAATCACGAACTTGTATAAAGGTTGCGAACCCTTACTTCATTCTCGTAGTAACTTCGAGAATGAGGAGACTGAATTCGCATGGGAAGCGATTGCATTGAGGAATAACTGGTACAGTCCATAGAAGATCGATGCCAAGCGAATAAACATTTGTGTCTAACTCAAGTTGAGGTTGTCGAATTGCATTTCGAATGCAGAGAAGTCACGTCAAGTTGAAATTTGAATTTTGGATTGCTGGAATACACCCATGTGCTGATGATAGATGAGGAGACGTTTGCAACTCAAATGCCAAGTTCGATAAACAACTGAATATCGGAAGGGAGTTTGAAAGCTATTTTTTTCCCCACTTTGTAAAGTGATGCCAAGCAATAAGATCAACCAGAGGTCAACAAGGGAAATTCTACTGCAACGTGCTTGGACTCTCAGTGATCTAGGAGTTTACGTTTTTTTTGACTAGCAGCCAAAAGGAAACAGTTGAACTCTAGGTTTAGTGGAGGTTCGCATAGGTACTAAAATAAACGCACAGGTGACGTATAACATCTAGCAGAAGGGAGTTGATGTAATAGTTGATTATTTTCAAGATGCGAAAAGTAGTAGTTGAAAATATCGTTTTACGAACTACACTTAATGAGTAGAGTCAATATGTGGAGCTATTAAAGTTTTTAGAATGAAAACAAGACGGGGTCAACCGTTTGGACAGCTCAGATAGAACCGTTCAGTATGTCAGATAGAAGAAAGCTCAGCTGACCCTTGAAATCACAGTATCTGCGCTTTTAAGTAGCATAGTGTCATCACAACTCAGCATGAGAACTAATTTAGAAGGGCGTTGAACGTAGGATTGCGGTTTATAGAAATGAACGAATATTGACGATACTTGGCCGGTTAAGCCAATAACTTCAGTATGGTTGCCTAACTAATGGCCTAGGTAAGTGGACGATGAGGTATAGGTCCGTTTTTTGATTATAGAAGTTTGAGCCAGAATGATGCAAACAGGTTTTTCCTCGATGGTTGGCACGCTGGAACTGTTGCATCCTGTTCTTATGTCCTTTAAATTGTGGTCGACTTCCTGACCACGTCCGCTTCTGACTACTGGTGCAGATGACATTGCCACAGATGGGCCATACGTGTGGTTCACGGCTGCCAAGCGTTTTCTGAGCTACTGTGCCACCTTTGGTCACTACCAGGTCTCGAATCTTGCTGTTACGACTTTCCACTAGAAGCGGTCTAGGACAGTTTGTATGTGTGTTGGATACACTCCAAATATCGGGCCTATTCACTCAGCGTCATTTTGCCGTTACAGCTATTCCATTGTTTGCAGGATATTTAATGGTAGTTGTCTTTCGGAGGATCTACAGTTTTGGTTTAGTAACACAAGATAACTATGTTCTTACAGCTTTTTAGAGTGGTCTTATAGAAACTTTGTACTTGTTTAACCGTACTGGGTTACCTTGCATATTGACAAACAGGCAAATCCCGTGTTGCACTACATGCTCGAGCACATCTACTTTTAGCAGACTGCTGACAAAATTGTGCACTCAAGAAGTGGTGGGCGTATTGAGAGCATCCTTCCGTCACGCGCCTTATGAAGAACCCACCGGTTTTATCAGTAGAGCCTGAGAGAGAGCCTGAGAGGCCCTTCTACTCTTTTGGAAGAGTTTTTGGGAAGCCGTGGTGTGGTTCTTAGGGCCGATTTCCATTTACATAAGTGGCGCTGAACGTATAAGTAGACTGTCATCAGTGTCACGCGTACGGGTCGCTTGTAAGAAGTGGTCGGTGAGGACTGACGTTTCCGTACCGTCTAATTATGGTTTTCGGGTGTGGTTCACTGTTTGACTTGGGATATGGGAAGTAAATTGTATGACCTATCAAGTAAAAGGTCCGATCTGTTTGAAAGACCAAACAGTTTTACCCTCTGACTTTGCAGACTAAGTACAATCAGCCATACAGCTCGTATATTTTCTTGTCTATGCCTGCACACGTTTGGTGACACTACTTAACACATATGCTACACTAAATCTTGGACAGCACCTTTTTGCTCTACTGCTTTCTAAGACACAGGCAGGAGACTCGGGACAAGTTACCGGTAAGAAATTAATCAGGCTTTAGTTACGCTCGAATTTACAGATGGAACATCAAAACGTAATTCGGGACCAAAGTTTTTCAAAATTTACAGCGTTTGCAAAGTGTGTAAGCGCTTTAATAGTTTAACACGAGATACTTACAGAAAAAAAGAGAGGAGCAGCCTGCTTTCGAATTCGAATCGCTCATTGTCTTCATTAGTGTACATGCTAAGTTCAACTTACAATAATAAGCCATTAATCATCATCACTCTCTACATGGCGACTGATGGGTCGAATCCAGCTCATTTTACAGATGACTGACACGAATATGATTGCTCAAGATTACTTCTAGCGATTATTGAACCAACTCTCAGTGAGCATTCGTAAACTCATCTGTCACAATAGCGTCAGAATTCTAACGTCCGCCATGCTGTCCTGACCGCGGTATAATGAGCTATCGTACTTTTGGACCGACAGGAGCAGTAACTGGAGGGATTTTGGCTGTTGAAGTTTTGGTACAGAAGCCTTTGAAGATAAACTCAGCGGGTCTACTATTCTTCAGTAGTTTAAGCGGTGGAGCAAATTCATCACTGTGGTGAATGTAATCACTAAGCACATTATCTCTACTGTCTATAACTGAGTGAGCTGATTGGGGACAATTGAACTGTTTTCAAAATTCAGGGCACGTCTCACTAGCTGTAGATTGAGGAACCATCTACTTATAGGTCACAACTTACTTTTGCGGCGATCAATGTAACGACTTGTTATGACATGTCCGCTTCAGAATCTTTTCTATCAGAATAGTCAGGCACCCGTGGTAAGCTAAACCAGCACAATACTAGTATGAAATCGATTACAGCCAGTGTCCTTTATGTAGGACAGTGAAAACCAAAAGTGCAATATACTGATCCAAACAAGTCCGAATAATAGGGAGAAAGGTTTGTCTAAGGCAATATGCGATGGAGTAAACGTTAAAAATGCAGCTTGCGAACAGGACAATCTAAACATGGGTAAATGAAACTATTAGGCTGATTGATTATGGGAAATGTAATACAGTTCGCTGTCGTGTGATTAGCGCCATTTTAGTTTTCGACTGTGTAAGCTGTGTGCATGACTTATTGGGCCTTCGGCTCATGCTTGTCGGTTTTTGTTACTATTCCAGATTCGCGTTTGGTCCTCGTCCTTCAGAGAAACGCTGTTCCTCAGTGCCTGCACTCCGTTGCACATTACAGAAAGACTCACAGTTTTCACAGTGCAAGGAAAGGTATCACGTGGGAACGGGATTGCACTTCAACTGGTTGCTACCCTTAATACAACTAATCAGTGAAAAGAGCAGTCAGCTGATGAGGAGTATCTGTTCTGTCACCTCAATTTTGTTAAGATTTCTACCTAGCGTTCGTTTTAATCACATTACTGCTACAATCAGCATCGTTTAGTCAACGTTTCTTACAATATCGCTCAAGTTATAGTTGACCCCTTGATATTCGCGGATAAATGCCTTCTTTCTAAATGGTACGATAAGACAGCCACGAACAGCAACACAGTTTGAATTAAGGTAACCACTGCAGGTTGGAGAAAAGCTTTTAACGGACTGTCGCCACAGCTTATGCAAGCACATATCATGACAAAATGGACTGATGGGTGAAATTTAGGCCAGAAGTGGTCATTAGGTTCGTTGGTCACAGACTTAATGATAAATCCTATCTATAAAATCGGTTAGAAGACGTCATAACACGCAACTGTCAAATAACCTTACCAATTGTACACGAGCTCCTCAGCGTAAATGAATTACGTTTAGGTGGCGTTATTACTTAATGTCCATCGTTATCTAGTTGTCAGCAGGACTTACTTACATTTTGAAGTAGGTACCCATCCTATCCGAATTCTGGTTACAAACGTAGCTTCACTGAGTCAGTCAGTAGTTTTCTACCACCACGATTAATGCATACAGATGTGAATTATCGTATTCCTTCATACGTACCTGATGATATACACTCATGTATACATCCCGAGTAGTTAAGTAGAATAATGATGAAACTCACTGACTTGTGGAAATTTTGAAAAGGTGTTCACTCTTTGGGTTCCTTTCGTTTATATCATTGAATATCAAGAAGACATATGTTACAAGATAATGACATTCCCTTCATGTTCTATAATCCACTTGCTCAAACAGGGGTGACGATATCTGAAATCGCCCCTAACTCGATTCGGTCATTGAGGATGTTGGATCTCACATTTAATCGCTTTGCTTGCGTCACACTATGGCTTAACTCTGCATCGTTTCTCACAGAACGCCCGGATCAACTCCCATTAATTCGTGGTGAATATAGATTCAACAACTTTATCAGGCTGATCAAGAGAATGGTTTGATGCAAGGGCCTTCCATTTCGTCGATTTTAGAAAGCGTTTGGCTTCTTTGCTAGGGGTTCTTTGAGATCGATCACATTTACGGGTACACATATCACCGTCCTTCCCCCAAACAGTTTATCCACAAACTTCGAAGTTTTTTATTAACACTTGTTAATTGCTATTCACATTGGACTGCCCTGCATAAACTGAGTGCCAAATAACAAATGTTGAAATTCATCCGCATTGTTCATTGGTAACACTGGACAAAACCAAAAACACACCGGGGAGAATCGATTACTCACGCCATTCATTCGTCCTTCCAGTGTGTTGCGTAAATTAGAGAGAATTTCCTGCCCTATGCAAACATCATAGATTTAGACGAGGAATGGAGAAAATGGGCGAGATAGATATGAGAGTATCAGCACAATCCAAAACTGATTTTGTTGATACAATAGAGCTAGGTTTTGATGAAATTCAAGTTGCTCAAACCTCATAGACGTTCAATGTAATAATATCTGTAGCCCCCTGTGGGCTCAAACGGATACAACCTTAGACCAGTCAACAAAGCCAGATATACTCAACAGTAAACATGAGACATAGTCATCAAATGATGATGTGCATTGATTAGAGTGATCGACCTACATCCTACAGCCAATTAACACATGAGAAGCAGCCAACAAACCAAGCGGCTTGATTTTACCAAAAGTCAATATTGTGGACGAAAGACAAAGGGCACCCCAACAAGTGAGAACAAACACGTTCCCGGTCAATGAAGATGAGCGAACGAGTTGATCAATAGGTCCGAATGTTCCCTGTAAATATAGTCCTGTTCTACATTGCAGTAGATTTCGATCGGATCCCGGTCTTGGTTTTGATTTCGCGGACGGCCACTCAACATTCACAACAGACAGAAACCGGAAAGGCAGCAGCTTACTTCGTGTTGAAGAAATGTTCGCTAAAACTGTCATTCAGTCGTGTTGAACGTTACAATCTTACACCCACAGTAATTCACACATGCCTACTTGTTCACGTGTGCACGGCGCCTTTGTTCAGACGAGTAATTTTTCTGGACCCCAGGTGGACAGTTCTAAGCCATTCTTATCCGCACATCATCCGTTAGTTCATTAGGAACTACTATGACGCGTACACAGGTATAACGAGGCATTACCGAGGTCAGCGGATAGTCAAATACCTCCCTAAGTAGTCAATACTATCAACGAACCAAACCAATGCCCACTAAATCCGGTGAGATTAAACAACAAACTCATTCAGGCATAATTTACTACGCAACGTCAGGCGGAAAACTGTTAGTTTAAATGAGACAGTTTTACCCAAACCGTGACGAAAAGAGTCGGGAGCGCAGGGAACGGGGAATTGAGCCATAAACCTGCGTTGGTTTTTCTCCGCTCACCCCATTCATTCCAGCGGATCGGTATTGTCGTGCTATATGATGTGTAATTTTGGTTTGATTTTTGGGAAGCGGTTATTGAGGTACGATTGAAATAGTAACAGAAACAACCACACTTTATCACCGTCCTGCTAGGACGTGCTGTCAAACACTGCGTGTGCGTACGATCAACGGGATCGCAATTGCTTTGACTATGGCCTATAGTGTGAGGCCTGATTTACTGTTAATGTCCAACGTCACCGGCTTTCATGCTAGCAAGACGAGACTCACGATTGAATTTATAGTTGCATATGAGAAACCGTTCATGTTTATAATTAATTCACAGAGTCATATCGCTTGGCAGGCAAACGTACCTTGTAAACCAGACACGATAAGCGTTAGACTAGTGGTTGAAACCGTAAACCAGGCCTAGATAATATTTACACGTGCTGGTTACCTTAACGTTGACGAACTGTTAAGCGATCGGTCCAGTTCCTAGTCCATGGGATTTGGCTGCAACCGTTGGGGAATTAGGACCGTAAGTGGAACGTCCTCAGTTCGAATCAAAATACACTGCGTCGAGTGAACACAAATCGACTTTTCTGTTAACAGTCACCGTCTGTCACCACCATAGGCCCATGAGGGGTTGACCAGTACGAGAGAAGGTAAAACAATGGGATCAGAATGATGACACTTCACTACAGAAACATCGGAACACTTCTGTTACTTATGTACGTTGTCTCCTGGGCACAAAACGAAAAGTGTTTTGTAAGTCTTGATTTTTAAAGGATGATATTTCACTAAAATTTTCCTTGCATAATTGTGAATTGTGTTTCTTTACCACCGACTACATTGTAATCAACATCAATTTATTCACAGAAACGCTAGATTCTGTTGAACATGTGGGTAACAATAATAGCACAAACGATCGACAACTGGATGTCACAATAGAGGAGAGACCGAGATCATTTTCAGACAAACTGCCTGAGTCAACATATGGTGTGCTGACATATGTAGATGGAGGGTACTGCACAAACCACTTAACTAATATTTAAAGCACTAAGCTATCTAGGTGCATATTTGGTTTTACGTGTGTTGTGCTTTGGGAGAACTTTTTACCTCTTGTTTACGAACTCCGGTTCGCTTCATTTATGGTTTGCCGTGACATGTATATACCATATGACTAAAACATATTTACTGTATTTATCAGTGTTTACACTCACAATCAGTCGAGACGCATGGTTTTTCAACTAATCTATCAGCATACTTATACTCCCAGTGAATTTGAAACACAGAATTATCTAGATCCAACTTTTACAACACGGCGAAAAGACAAATCTTTCGAAATGCTAAAATTTTCCTTATTCTCTTCAGTCGCATACATAAAATCACCGATTACATATAAAAAATGCATGGTAACAAGAACAGCAATTAAACATGGCGCACACTGACACAACTAGGGCCACTGTCACGGCAACGATACCGACTGCGTCAGCATCTTCTGCGCGCACAGAAGTGGTCGATTTTGCTTGATTAGCATGGTTTCAACGAATACCAAAATCTTGGGGTTTTTGATTACGTTACAGCATAGTGAACGATGTTAATGGATCGACTAAGTGACCTTAAATCAGAATGTGTTTAGCAATCAAAGATCACCTAGTTGATACGGGTCACAGAGTCAATGTGGATGTCGCATTCAAGCCGATCTACCGTGGCACACGTGTTCACACCAGAGGTGTGAAATGTCGCATCTTGGCTGCTGTGGAGGCGATCGAAATCCGGCTGCCAAACCATAATCTATGTGCGCAGAAGTCTTTTGTTCAACCGTTGAAGTTAACATGGCCTGCCGTCGTTGGAGCCACAGCAACCGTGTCCGTAATCCCAAAATGACATTAGATTCACACTGTATTATGTTCCACAAAATCCTGACTTGACAATTAATTTCATATTTATTGTGTTGTATTTGACCTGGAGATGACACACCGAAAACGAGCTGGTTCCCCACGTTTTGACTTTTGATGTGGTCTATATCTGTAGAGGGGATAGGGGTTTAGGACAAAGACTAGCTGAATTTATGCCCAATTGGTTGGCGTGGGTTATGACACAACGGAGAATGTCAACAAAGCCTGTAAACCTCAACTACTGTTGAAACAGGCAACTCGTTTAACGTGTTATTGCGTAACTAGACAAAATTCTTCGTGTACACGTTAATCGATCGCCATCGCCCCATTCTGCGTGTGTGCCTACGCTACTGACTCAGACAGTTTGTCTGGCTTTGGAACTGTTACGTTTTTTCCTGTAATATAAAGCCCAATCATGACTGTTTTTGGTGTTATCGCTATCCGAATGATAATCATTTTTCAACGTTTCATGTTCATTAATGAAGTGAATATATTGAAAAGATTTTCAATCCCACTGACGAAGCTGTTCAGTGTTTTCAACCACTGATAAGCTAAGAGGCAACTTTTTCAAAGTGATCATAATACCGAAGGAGATAATCTTATTTTCAACGGTGTAGAATTGATCCATCAAGTTGATAAACAACTTTCAAAGTGCACACCAAAACAGCTTTTACTGAGAGATTAGAGGACCATTTTCTACCTAACAGGATCATACCATAGATTGAATTGTTACCAGTGATTTGGCTATACATTACGATAATGACTGTAGTAGTTGATTGCTTTCATTCATTCTGGATGATCTAATGTTTTGGTGTGTTGTTACTATGTCTGAAAATCTACGAAACTGTTTTACTAAGGATTTTATTCTTGAACAGCCACAACAATGGAAAAGATCGAGCACTAAAACTATAGTTTAGTAAAACAAAATATGATGGATAGATCATACAGATCAAACATCAAACAGATGAATAAAATAGAGAAAGCAAATAAAAAAACGATTTTTCATAAATCAGAGAACCAAAGTGTTGTCTTATCCCTGTTCCTTGTATTCACAACAGTGTAATTAAAAACATTTCATTTGCTAAAGACAGTGACGACATCGTAGCATTGAACATCCCGTTTTTTTAAGGCACATCTAGGAAGGGCATTCCAGAATTCCGGTCAAGACTAGCCTGTATGAGGTATATTCTCGTTGAATCTGATCGAGTCGAATTACAAATTGACTGAGACAGTTTGCATACGACAATACAAGCAGCTCAACTCTGCTTGTTTGCGCAAAGACTTGGGCGGTTGTTAGACCCCGGCTACTCGTCGTATTGTAGATGCTACCTACTAGCAAGACAAATTCCTTCTGAATGTATACTTACTAACTTGAAGACAACTACAGTCTCGAATCAAGGTAACAACCAAAACAAATTTATTCAAAATTAATCAACAAAAGTATTGAAACAAATTTTAAAAAATAAAAGGAAAAAATAAGCAGAATGACTTTTTCTGAAATATCACGTAGTGAAGTGGTTGCTGGATGACTAGAAGTTAGACAATATTGGTTGATGATTTAGGCAAACGGTATTTAGCGTTTTCCGGAAGGTCCCTGCAGCGCCGGATGTGATTTATATTGTAGCTGCTGTTGTTGGGCCAGCAAATGTTCTCTGGCTTCTGACGGCAATGCATCAGCTAGCGTCTCTATGTCCGGATTATCCACACCCGTCAGCGCAATGTTCGATAGGCCAGGAAGCTCAGAAAATGGCATCCATGCTTCGCCTGTAAAGTGACACGAAGTGAAACGATGAACAAAAGAATATTGAAAAACAGTGACACTTTGTATTCGGATCCAAAATAGAAAATATTCAACGATGAACGTAGGTTGATCCGTACCATTATTCTCATAACGAGCCACCTGTGTACTTGGATGAAATGTCTGTTTTTAACTACCATGTTACGACGAATAAACGCACAGTGGCGCACTATTTAGGTAGCATTACCAGTTCAATATGGCTGTTCTTAAGCCTACACTCAGCCTCTGTCTTGGTCTAAGCCTAGGCTGATTATTTTTTACATGAGACTGGAGTTATATACATTTTTATACTAGTCCTTTAAACATAGATATGTTAAAAGGATTGTAATAAACGGTGGAAACTGAGCACTTGAATACATCTACGTCGTTACGGTACTTATTGTGCACGGTCGTAATCCATGCAAACTGCTCACGAAGTAGTGTCAACCAAAATAAAAGTGGTATAAAGAGACCAAGTAACGATTCTATTTGGCTTGTTACATGCGATAGCTTTGAGGTCTGTATGTGAGTGTTTACCAGCTCAGTTGTGTAAGATGCTACTTCCTCTGATACTCTGATCCGAATAGGTGTCTCTTCCACGCAAAAACCGTGAAGTTCATGGAATGTGAATAAATAATTGTGTAACAAACTAGGAAAAGTTTCAGGGTACCCCAGAACCGTCCCTTCCCCGAGAAGACGATTTTTTCAACCGGAATAAGCAGAAGTTCACAGAACAATCTAAAGGCAACCTTCGCTAGTTTTTCTGCCTGCTGGGCCCCTATTCTGCAACGTTCATTGGTGGCCTATTGACCTTTACTACTGCTTTTAGTAACTGACCTTCAGTCTTCCAGTTCAAGAATGTTTGAAGGTCACCGTGCGTCGTATAAATACCCTGTATTTTTCACCTTGTTACACGAGTTTTGAAGCGGAACAAGTGGCTTCCGGCAATTGGCGGGAACGGTCGGGTTATTTTCGAGATTAAGATTTTCCGTTTTCTTCATCTCAAGGTGGAAAATTCTACTTACGTCAAGCGCACTTTTACTTCGTGGTCGACTCAGCGTATCTTTTTAGGGTTCACGACGAAAATTCGACTCAAAAATTACATAACAATGCTGTTAAAAAGTTCCCAATATTTTGTATGATGTCGGGAACTTTAAACTGGCGGGGAACTTATGCTCATGAAGCTATCAGCTGAAGATGAAAGAATAGTTGAGGCGATCGGTCAGTAGGAGGACTGTTTACCAGTCCTTCGAGAGGGAGAAACCGAGGGTTGACTTCAAGCAAAAACTGCTGGAACCCACAGCAGAACGGTACTCATGATAAACACTCAGATCTATTGATCAGCTCATCCGGCTAGCTTTTATCAGTCGATGTTTTGTTTGACCTCATTGGATTTATTGCACGGTTTGTTGGTCAGTTCTTGCGTGCTAATTGGCTCGGCGGTGTATGTCATCATGTTCTATCACTCCAGTAGATGCACATCATCATGCGATCATCATATCTCATGCTTACCGGTGATTACACCTGGCTTTGTTGACTGGTCTGTAGTTGCGTCTGTTCAAGCAAATACTTGGCATCAGCTACCACCACATTACTACTGACCACAGATTGTGAGCAGATACCTAGACGGGCTTTACTTTGTAGTATTCGGAATGGTGGTAACCAAGACTCGAGTCACGTGCGGAGTGTCGCTAGAATAAGGCGTTAAACATATATCTTGTGCTTTCAGTCAAAGAACATCAACCCAACAATTTTTTCATTATGTTTAAGGTGGTACTAACTAAGACGAAGTCTAACTAAAATGTAGCAAGTTCGTCACCAAAATTCTTCTAAACGTTCAGTCAACCTGGCACAGGTAGACGATCACAGCTCACAAGATGACTGACTGTATACACGTTACCTGCACAATCCATTTTCCGTTGCCTCATCTATGGCAAACTTTTAACTCTGTCCAATAGCAGTGTTGAACAAATGCACTCATTGTTTGCAGGCCACTGACAGACTGCGTGAAGAAGTTAGTGAAAGCTGAATAACTCATGCAACGAATGCTGACCAGAAAAATGCATGTCCGTGGAAAACACGCATCGAAAAGCATAGCGGTTGTTAGTAGCCCCGTGGAAGTTCTTGATTCAAAATAGTCAGTAACGGAAAAGACAGATGCCTTCGGATGTTAGTGACTTTGACATGATCAAAAGGCTGGGAATAAAGACAGACCGGATGAATCTGGCTGTCAATGTTAAAACGAAAGCAGAGACCCCAGAAATCCGAAATAGGCGGTCACAAGAGATATGCTAATCGCCGGGCGTGACAATCCAAGTGACGGTCACTAGGTAATGTAAATTTTCGAAAGAGTTCGATTTGATCCTGGAAATGGCTTCCTTGTCTACCCACTATTTCTGACGGGAGCGTTGTCAAGACCTCTGTCTGAGCTACACAAGCATCCGAAACAACGCGTTTTGTTTAACCAAATCATGAACGACGTTGATTTGTTGCAGTTTGCTAACATTGGTTGTAGACATTATGCTGATCTTCTGGATTGCATTTGCACGCGGTTAGTCTTTATTCGTGTTTCAACCGGTCCCACATTTTTCTCCATAATTTACAATTTCATCTGTCCCCTGTTCCTTCTATCTCTCCTTCCAGCAAATTTGTTACAAACCGTTGGTCGAGACAATAGCCTTCGACTGTTGAAAAGTTGTGTGTGTATTGTGTAATTGACGTTAATTCATCCGTTTATTACATATAACCAGAACCACCAATTATTTCCTTGCGAATTATGACTTTCTGTTCATTATTTCGTTTTGTCTTGCCAACCATACTTTTCCGTTGGCTGAAGGAGGACTTTAGTTTGGGAAGATTCAACAAATCTCGACAGCTTCTGGGGTCATCTCTTACTTTTCCTTGTCAAACGCGTCTTGTCTTTGTCTCCCACTGGATCAACAGCTAAATTGTATTCGGTAAAATGTTTCTGTCGTTGGTTAGATTCCTGCCGAAGCCTTAATTTTTCACAGTCGAGTCTATCCCAAAGCTTTGAACCTCTACGGAGAAGGTGACTGAGAGAGTAGAAATGCTAAGATTGGAGTTGAGTAAGCGGAACTATAGCCACATGTGTTACGGATGTGAAAATCTGTGCACCGGTGTAGGAAATGCCCGCCGGGAAGGGGAAAGTGCTATTCTACCTGACCTTACATTATTTGTATTTTTTTTCGCTTAGTTATTTGTGCCTTCATTTGTAATGGCCATGAGCTTGACTAGTAAGTACTGTGACTGGAATCGGTACTCACCGCAACAGTGGTTTTGAATAACCTCGAAGAAGAAAACCTGGTTTGATATGGTAAAAATTCATGAAACAAGGTTTAATCAAAGAAATAGAGACGGTATGAATACTGGTAAACCATTGTCTGCGAAACAATATCATCTTGGGTAACGTTTCTTGCCAGCGATCTGGATGGTCTCCAGGACCTCAAACGGGCGGGCGACACATACCCACCATACTCGGTGGAATAATCGAGACCTTCATGCTTCGTGGTCACGTTTTTATTTGACCGCCACGTGGTCTGGCCCAATTGTTAGTGGTCTCGGAATATAACTCCAGGTGAGGTAATGGCATGCAGAATACCTGACCCAAACATCACAGGCTTGACAACGTGATTGATCGTGCTTTCCGAGAGTTTCAAAATAGACTTCACCGGACAGTCGCATTACTCATGCGATCATCTCACACAATATGGACTAATTAGTGAAGACAACGATGATCAGACGCCGCAAGTTTGTTGAAACATTCATCACGAACGGGCCGCATTTCCAAAACATGGGGCACAACAGAACATACACATATATTATCTATCATTCCTTTAAACTGTTGCCGGACGTCTTTTCGATGTTACAGTTGACACAGTTAGACAAAGACGACTCGTGCATTTTCTATCCCTGCTGACACTTCATCAGCAATATTACAGGTTGTTGAGATAGTACTACCCAAGTAGGTCAGAGTGTTCGCTGTCTCAAGTAGATTGCTTGCAATGAAGAGTGCAGGGGTTGGAATCTCCCAGTCTTGAAGCGGCACTTTGAACTTTGGAGATGTGAAGCGTACTCCATCATCATCATCATCATCATCATCATCATCATCATCATCATCATCATCATCATCATCATCATCATCATC
>JTDE01021918.1:7072-22088 GCA_014338405.1 Paragonimus skrjabini miyazakii | reverse complement strand
ATATGATGGCGCGCTGGAAGGAAGAGGATAGTTAACCCTGTTTGCTCCGGCGTCGAGACGCTCAGAGAAGAGGCTAACACAGTCAGCGACTCCTGCCTTCTATCAATGAACAATGAACAGCAGAAGATTCCGTAAGATTAAAGGTGTGATTTTCAAACGATTTTGGAGATTTTCAATAAGTTGCATAACACCAGGATAATCACAGCCCTGAATTTGCAGTTAAAACATTGACAAGTGCCAACCAAAAAATTGGACTTAGACAGAATAACTGTCTCCGCTGACGAAAACTCGAGTCGATTCAAACGTGTTCTTCTGGTCGTGGGATATGTCAATCACATTTAGGCAACTTATACATAAGATTATGCCGTTGCTTATAAAGACGATATCGTTATTTACAGTTACCAAGAGATAATCTCAGTCGTGTGAGCAAGTAAGCTTATGGGTCAGTAGTCCGAAATTACACCTCGGTTAAAAGGTGGGTCAGGGGGAGGTCAAACCACTGTCAGAGAGGCTGACATAGATTGAAACAGCTACAAAGTCTATGAAAGCTAAGGACGCGAATACAATTTTTTTAGTCGATTTATATTTTACAGCTGCTTCATTAAGATACTGGATGATATTGCAAGCACATATAGGAAGTGATTAAGAAGGATTGTCGATTTCACCGGTCTGAAAAAGCAAACAAGGTTTCGTCTTAATCCAATAACAACTTGTGAGAGGAGAAGTGATAATGAAATCGACAATCTCAAAATTGCAACAAGTGTGATTGAGGCAGGGACCATGACCTTTTTGAAACAATGCGGAGGCGTAGGATTTACCAGTTTGGCTTATTTGCTTCTTTGACGCAATAACTAAGCATTGGGAAAGAAAGGTTTAGCGATTGTTCGGGTCTTGGACAAATGGATGCCATATTTACTAAATGGACATTTCTTTGTGGAGATGTACCTCAGACTTTTGGGGATGATCAGCCCAGGGAATGCCGCCCATCTATTAGGAAAGCTTATTCTCCGGACCTTATATTTAGTGAAGTACGAATTTACAAATCTGTGTGTGTAGAGGACACAGAAGTACCTTCCTGTTGTGCATTCCTGAACACTTGGATGAGATTCCAAACGGGTTATAGAAATTACCGGTATTAAACACAAGTAGCATAATGGAAGGATATGGTAGTCCAGGAAGTGATCGACCAACTTTCAGCAGTGTCCGATCGTCAAAAATCTAGTAACCTCTTGGCATGAAAGTGATCGGAAAGTATTAGCCAGACTTTCGGCAGAATTGGGTTGGATGTACATTGTTTTCGGACCTGTCTTAAAGGCCGGGTGTAGAAACTAGTGAAGCTTGGTTGCAGTAGAATCATGGTATAAAACGTCGATCAGGAAAGAGATGAACATCTGGAGTATCATGGTTACGGGGGCTAAGTTTACAGGTAACATGAGTTCCCGTTAAGTATATCAACTCCCACAGTATCGGAGCGCACATCATTGTGAGAACAAAAAGAATCTGAACGATGCTGAATGCAGCTGGAACAAATATTGAGAGGGAAAGAGTGAGGATGAAAGATATAGTAGAGTTTTATTGAATGGTCCAAAGGATAGGCTTATCATACTGTCGGAGTTATTATCAAAATTACTGTTAGAGGAAGCGATGAAAAGCTGTAAAACGACAAGTGGAGCATTCCACACACGAAGTTTGCATTGATGTCTGTTTTGTTGCGGAGCTACTAGTATGTTCAGTTGGGTACTTCTGTTTGTTATGTAGTTAAATATCAGTTGTTTTTATTAGCTGACTAAACTATCCTTGTGCCACTCATGTTTTTCGCTCCTACCAATTCGTAACGTCTTGCTGATGTACGAAAGAGCCACTCTTATCAAAACGATTAGTCCAAGAATGTGCTTCATTCTGATCAGTACTCATTACCCAACTGCCACTGGTTTCTTCACGCCGTCTTTCAGTTATTTACCAATATTAGCTGCTATTGAGTTCAACTTGAAATATTAGCTGCGTTTAACTGTCATCACTACTGGGCAAAGTGAAATAGATTAATCTTCTTTTACATGCAAGCCTACCATAAGAAACACGATACAAATTCCATGGAACGCACAGCAAACGTTTTACTCACTACGAACGGTAAACGCTCGTACCAATGACTCCCCATAATTATTTTATTCTTTAAAGTCTTTCAACTTGTACTCAAATAGATCCTGCCCAAAGTAAGCAAAAGTTATGGAAAATTTCAGTCTGCTCTCTTGACGGTTAGTCTGTGAAAGCGCACATCAGTCTTGTCAAGTCAGTTCTTCTCTTCGATTGCCACAGTTGGTCCCGAACAAAGCCGGAGTTAATTGCTTCTAACAGTTTTACCATAATCGTCATCGTCATCATCACTAGCAAAAACATGTTCAACTTCTTGTTTGTTAACGGTACACTGGTGCTTAATTGACATGCCGTTGTACGATGAAGAAAAAGCTTTTGTTACGAGGTCGAAAAATCGGACGACGTGGGAGATAATTCTTGGACAGCCTATGTCTAAACTCATTGAGTCTCAAGTAGTCTACAACTTGCTAGCAAATTGCCGGGCTGTAACACGTGCTGTGACAGTATAACGTGTTACGTGACATGATGGACGGTTCCCGCCGTGTTCTGAATGGGCATTGTTTGTGATCAATACGGTCACACACGTGCCGCGTAGACAATGGTTTACAGGGAAGCAGGAAGCAGTGTTGTTCGCACGCGATAACACCAGCCTGTTTCCATGACCTAATCTATGTTTTTGGTCGCCTACGAAGAACACAGAAAAGAGCTCAACTTTAGTTAATGAATCTCACAGGCACTCCTATTTTCTGACTGGATGTCGTGTTAATTAGAAGCCCTGTTTACGCACACGGACTGATAACTGAATCTTTGAAAACAGTTTGTTTACAAATTTTATCTTTTTGGATTCTGGTAAACGTCGGTGAGAAAAGTCCAATGTTGTGGACCCAAAGTTAGCATTCGGCCTAATTCAACAATAGCCTTACCAACTTGACGTCCAGCAGCTCGCCGTTCAGCTTCTGTCTCAATAACAGTTTGGTGTTGGTTCCATGGTTTGTCGCAGGCCGCACAAACAAAGGCCGAAGTAAACCCGGAACAACTGCATCCAGAAGCCTTGCATCGATAGGGTGTAGGATATGCAGCATGCTCCTCATGAGTATGTTTACATTTGCATTTGACACGATAGAGAGCCTCATCGAAATCGCGGCGTTTTCGCAGCCAAAATTCGCCAACCTCCTCTGGTCGGCTGGGCACAAAACTGAACGCTTGACATGCACATCCATTCTGTAAGATGTAAGGAGTC
This sequence comes from Paragonimus skrjabini miyazakii, assembly GCA_014338405.1. Lineage (NCBI taxonomy): Eukaryota > Metazoa > Platyhelminthes > Trematoda > Plagiorchiida > Troglotrematidae > Paragonimus > Paragonimus skrjabini miyazakii. The sequence continues at coordinate 18,757 of JTDE01021918.1, read as the reverse complement.
AAGTAGAAGTTGAAGGGACTATATTAATTTGATGTTTTGGACCAAGAAACATTCTTGTAGGCTTACTGATTAAAACATACTATTAACTGATTAGTTGACTTTTCAGCAGGTAAAAATGATATTGAATCTTTAGGTTAACAGCACAAGAAATTTAGGACAGTCAACCTAGTAAGTCATATGTAGGGATAAAACTATAGCTTGGCTACCACAAACTAGGTCGGCTAGTCACTTCATCTACTCTGAATTCTCTCATTTTCATACTTGACAGGTTGCTATTCAACTGGACTTCATGATGTTTGATACATCCTTCGAAACATGCAATTATTGATATGAGTTTTTGTTGCTTCCGGCTTGACAAGGAAACAACATCGGGTGCTCAATAACTCCAAGGGGAAATATTGAGCAGTTTACAGTCATGTTTAGCTGTCAGAACTATTTTTTTACGTTGCTCAGGAACAGTTAGAGATTTTGTTAAGTTTAAATCTAATACCATTCACTGATCGAATTCTCATGATTTTCTGCTCACTATGAGGTCATTTACACAGTGATCAACAAGATTACCTCAATAAGATGTGGCCGGTGTTCTATTCTCGGTCGTGACAGGAAATATGCTAGTGACGAACTCTAACGAGAGCAACACTGAAGTCTAGTGCTTCTTTTCGAAACAGGCTGGCTGGAAAGTCTGTCTGAATATGAAAATTGCGATTTATTGTGGGTGATATTCAACCTGAGATTTTTCGGGGTTTAATTTGACTTCAGAAGGAAGTCTGTGCCTACGTATCTGACAAAAAATGAAGAGTTATTAATGCTAACTAATTAACAATGATATACATTCATTTAATGGTTGCTTGTGAAAAAGATTGTGCCCGACAGTAGGAAGTAAATTATAAAATTTCCAACCGATTGAAATTTCCACTTAGAACACTTTCGTTAAATGAGCCCAACACGCGTTGTATTAAACTACATGTGTGGGGGTGTGATCAGACTATTTCATAAAGTACATCGCTTCCAGGAAAGATGTTTTTATTAAATGAGGCCAGATTACCAAGGTTGGTCTAACCACGTATGCTCTTCGTGTAATCCAATGAATCGTTGGTTTTGTACAATTGGTTAAGTTTGTACAATATGTGGTAGGTAGTCCGCCAAATGATTTTTACTTATGATGTCTGTCTGATAAATTGCAGTTGGTGTGACAATTAATTACAAAAAAATGCATCCATTGAACTTATATTGAGTGGTCAGGATGATGTAACTGAAGAATCTGTCTTTTGTTGTGGGTATGCAGTACAGACCTCAGGGAGACAAACTGTAACAGTGACTCTGAAACCCAAAACTGAGAATGACCTATGTGTAAACTAGCTTATCAAAAGGGATGGCTCACATTACTACATTTCAATTTGCTCATCTAGTTGCAATCTAACCGTGTTCTACCTTGACGTAATTATTGCATATTTCATTTCCCGAATTGAAAAACCTGAACGATCTACTGTTCAACATAAATCTAAAATTAGTTTACAACCACAAATCAATTTGTTTCAAGGAAAAGTTTTGATGTGTATGGTTCCTTGGATGCATATGCGGTTCGATACTTACTTGTTCACATTTCACAAAAGCTCGTTTCCCATCAAAACTTTGGTGTTGATTCAACAGATGACCACAGAAACAACGAGCTTTGGACGAAATGCGTTGACAATCCTGTTGATCCCATGGCTTTTCAGTTGGTCTCCAAGCGATATAGACTCCTGAATACCACGAAGACAAAATGTTTTCTAATAGACTGATGCTATCAGTTGCAAACCTAATTATAGCAAAACGGCTGGGAACTCACATCCAAGGGACGCCTCAAGTAACTATGTTTGAATGCTGTAAGTGACTTTCATTGGAAAATAAGGCCTGATCAAAGATTAGACCACGGTTTCAGTTGTCACAACGAATTGACGAACAGTTTTCAGATGTGATAATTCTATAGCCCTCAATCCGAACTCACTAGTGGTTACCACATAACATGTAAGTTTTTTTTTATCAGTTGACATTTCAACTCCTAAATAGGACTATCAATCGGCATTGCTTATACGAAAAGTCCACAGCTGTACAGTATGTATACTAATAGTTAGTGGACATCACTTACTTACAAAACACGGAGACAGACTGTCAGTTATGCTTTTTAAGTGTTGTCGTTAATTTCACCTTCTATGGTTTGATTAATCAGCTGGTACAGAAATACTAGTCACAATACAGAATTACTTCCGTGTTTATTTCACACTACTAACAGTCGTTATCATCTCTCATTGTTTTCGCCCACATCGTTTGGCTGCAAAATCTGGTTCCTTTATTGTTGTGGACATCAGCTGTTGACTTCTCACAGACTGAGTATAATTATGATCCCGATTATTGTACCTCCAACGCGGTTCTGCCCGCTCAGGGATATTTTTGAATGGCTTCCTACATGTTATTTATTGTGGATCTTGTTTAGAAGGAGATTGATGTGCTCCATGTTAAACTTAGGAACAACCTATGAACAATCAATAAGCGCTCTCACACGTGACGTTTCACAAATATCTTAGGACATTTTTTTCTACCTGAGCTGAAAATGATTTAGTCAAAAATAAAGGTTAATTATTTGTCCAAATTTGTAAAATCAAAATGTAAAATCGACAAGCATGCACCATTTTGTACCCCTCACATCGAGACCAGGACTCAAACAACACGATAACAGCGAACATGCAAATTTTAACATCAAATCATTTAGACTAGACAACATTTTATGAGTTCCAACAGTTGACGAAGAACCGTCTAATAATTTGGTATAATGATGCACATGAACAGTCTAACCAGAATTACTGTGCTTATATAAAAACCCACGAATTTGTAATTTCATGGTACAGTAGTAGACATTGACAGTAATAAAACTTATCTATTCAAATGTACCCAAAGTGTTTATCAAAATTAAAACTTGAAATTCTCTAGATTTCAGCTACTTCGTGCGGCCTTCGTTAGGTTTTGCAGTTGGAATCATCTGAAGCTGCAGGCCGTAAGTACGAAGTAACTATCAGTCGAACAGAGAATAGATGTTATACGACAGTAAAAGACGGTCTAATTTCCTACTGGATTGATGAAACCACAAAAAGGGATCGTCGACAAGTGTTATGGACTAGAATTAAAAGGACATGAATGACTAGATGAATCAAGGATCGGTCGTCTACAATAATGTGGAACTGTCTGTAGCATGGAAATTTGCCGGAAAATGGCAATACTGACTGCTCATGAACTATTTGTAATCCAGAAGTTTAAAATCGATTCGGGATATATATTGCAACTGATCTCAAGTTGAAAATGACCATTTCGTTGTTCGCATATTGAATATTCACTTTTTATGGTAGCAGATTTATAAAAAGTACAGGCTAGAGTGTGGCTGGTTGTATTATGAAATCAAGCTATTTCAGGCAACTTCTATCCATACCAGATCAGTTTTGGCAGACAGACGTCCCACAGGATCAATTAAAAATGAGTGCACAGGACGTCCTAGACGTGAATAAAACTGGCTGTGATGAATTTCGAACACATGGATAAACATGGAAGAACACAGTACTGTCAGATGAATACAAGTGCACTGCAGTTATAAAGTGACGCGCATTTCAGTGTAAAGCAATGTGCTGAAATCAGTAATGGTTCGCTTATGGACGTAGGTTCTGATAACTTATTGTCATACTTAGTTGATTACCTGTTCAGGTGAGTCTTGCCTTGTTTTTTGCGCGGGGTTTTAACTGAAACCAGTCCTCACGAATTTCCAGTCATTAATGATACGAGGTGGCGACCGTGAATAAACAGTAGGTAATTTTGCGTGTCTAGTGGGCCATCGACATCGACTCATCAGTCTCTCTACTCTGCCTTTCGAGAAAGTGTACCATAACACTAAGTTGAATTGCTCAGCAGGAATCCTACAGAATCCTTGCTGTTGCATCTTCCACGTACCTGGATTAAGCTCTAATGGGAAAGTGGGTATTACCAGAAAAGTCGTGTAGCATTCACTCCCATAGTCAAATATTCATGTCAGTTTTCCAGAGTGAGTGTACTTAAGCATTCTGGTTGAGGTCGGACCTGTATATGGCTGTTTACAAATATCACCTAGGATTTCTTCGAAATGACTAATTGTGAATAGTTGAAACCATACTGTTTCAACCTTTCTCTCTCAGGTCTTATATTTGGGAATAACATGTTCGACCTCTTGTACGCAGACCTTATCACCGGCGCAATTCTTGAAAGTTTTGTGACAGTCTTGCAGCCAACCAATTAATGAAGTGATACACATCAAAAGCGTCATTTTTGCGGGAAACTCACCTTTCGAAGGATCTTTGATCGAAACGGTAAAAAAAGTAAGATAAAAATTCCCTTTTTATGGAATTATGCAAAATGTAAAAATTTTTTGTTTATGAATTGGTCTAGACAGTGTCTGGGTGACTGATTTGTTCTGATTGTTTGTGGATTTCGTAAAGTAGGTCTTTCCGGCTGGTGAACGGACTTGAATTTAAACATGATTATTGCGTAGACAATATGATTTCCTAGTTAAAACCAGTTTATACTGGAATACACTCATAAACCTTATGGTTATGGTGGAATTAGTTGAGGGTATTACAAGCCTAGTTGATCGAGAGATACGCAAAAGACAAGCTGCACCACAGGTTTCCTAACCGGCTCCCTAGCCTACTCCCACAAGTCAATGAGTATGCATATCTGAAGGAACGTTAATTTGATGTGGTTCAATTTTCGGCAGCTTTCTTGAAATTTCTTTTGTTAACTTCTATTTACCTTTTGTTGTACACTTATACACTGTCCAACACAATTTCCTTCTCAGAGACACAGATGAAAGTTAGTACAAGCAAATACCCTCCTCCTGTAACAAACTGTGAACCTATAATTGTAAGTTTCTGATGCAACAAATTGCCCCCGAGAAGGTATGCACAATTCAATTGAACAAAGTCGAGTGCTGTTCATGGCAGTTTTTTGTTTTAATGTTCAGTTGTGATGGTTACTTAGTCTGGTGAGAGGCATGAGGTGTAATTCCGACGTACGCTTTTGAAAAATTTTGCACCGGTGTTCAGATTTCGGGTCTGAACAGTATATACACTACGGTCAGCAACTGTCTGAGAACAAAACTCGAATCTCGTATTTCTTGTAGAATTGGGACAGGCTCAAATTTGCGAGTGAGTGTAAAGTGAAAGCGATACGAAAAAAACACTATGGTGTTCGGTTATTTTTGAGTATGCCTGTTTAAGTTACATGTCCAAAAGTAACAAAATTATAAGCCCGGTCGATTTAAATGAATGATCGCATTTCGCTTCTCATGTGTTCCACAGCTAGGGTTGTGATAAGAAAATTTAAATATAACTATAGCTTTTGGTTTATGCGAGTATTAAGATTGCCTCGGAGAGGGCAAGCAATTTCGGGTTCCGACTACGCAACAACACTTGGAATGAGTTGGCTGGGTCAACAACGTGATCTGTTTCCATGATGTGTTTTGCAATGAATGAAGTCGGATTTCGTCTCAATCGTTCTGTTTTTATTGTCTGTTGCGTCATGGCACACACCAACCACTTAGGCATATGTTCAGCCATTCTTTGTCGTAAGTACCGATCTGTTCTGCTGATATAGACGTCACCGCAACTGCAAGTGAACTGATAAATTACATGTAAGACAGAACATTTCGGTAGGTCACGATTATGAATAAACTGAGCGCATCATGCAGTTTGTTTGCCCTGGTACTGATAACAATCGTTGCTTCATGTAAACTCAATCGTTAGTTGTTTCTATTGTTATTGCTACCCGCATGTCCTACATATTTTAATGTTTTACGTTCCTCACTGAAGAGAGTAAACGAAATGTTAACATCTCGCGATATATGTCTTCTATAGTTATTGGTGAATTGGATCAAAGGAACTCAATGTTTAAATAATGTTTATCATTTAGGCAAACGTCATCAGATGATTGGCAGAATTACAAATATCCATTTTCAAAGTTGCTTTCGCAGGAATATTTAACATAATTAGAACCATTTTATGCTAAGATTATTCTCGAAAAGGCTACTCACATTTCTTTGTTGTCAATCATCCAAGTCTTAGGGTTTGAATTCAAATGGTATAAGTGCATTAGGAAGTTACAATCAGTTGAATAGCTTTCAAGAATTGAAAGCAGATGAACATTTTGCATGCATTAATGCTTTCATCAAATACCATAATTTGTTCAGGACCATTTGTGTTTGTAAGATTTTATAAATTTATCGAATATTACTTACCAACAGGATACCGCATAAAAATTAATGTAATCTAACTTTATATAACAAAAACATGTCTCAAAATTGCTATAAGCAGGGTTCAGATCAAACTAGTGTTGCTCAAGATGTGAAGGTATCATAGTTAACAGGTTCAAGAGATGTGAATTACAACTCCTAAATGAGATCACATGCTGGTTACTGAAACAAACCAACTTCTTAGCAAGAAAATGAATTAGAAAGATTAGGAAAAACTGATGTCTGTAATGAGATTGGACTGGAGCGGTTTCTTGATTTAAGAAAGGTCAGCCAATCACTGTTCGGGCACAAGCTGTTAGAGATGGGATTATGGTCAAATCGGCATCAACTAATAAACTGCGATCAGTTACCGTTGAAGGCTAGATGCAAGGTCGTAGAACAACACAGCAACAAACTGGCCAATCAAAACGCGAGGACGCCTGTCGCTTAATAGCAATCGTGAATACTGTTGTTCCTTTAAAAAGGTTTTGTTTTCCTAATGAAATGATATTGTTTAGTGCCGCCTAGATTTCCGTTCTGATTGTTCTCGACTAGGTAGCTCAATACGTGACAATGTCTTTCGTAGCAAAGGATAAAAAGTGAAAAGTTACCAGATTGTTGGTAAATGCTGTCGTCTAGATAGATGACTGCTCTCGCGTTTCAAGAAGTGCCACAAGCAGTCAGGCACATTCTGAATAGACACCATCAAAACCAACAGTTGAACGTTTCTACGGATTATATCAGTCACTTTGTACGTGTCAGGAAACGCTTCTTTGTAAGTGTCGTAACATGCAACCGTCGAAATTCTATTTCCAGCAGACCATTATTTCAAAATAAGGCACGATTACGTTTTTCTGTATTCGAAAAACACACTATCAAGCTGATATACGCGGCAATCAAACGCAGCCAGATAGCACGGAAGGTAGCCAGTCAGTATTTGGTGGACAGCGAGGTTTTAATTTCAAAACGTAAGTCTAATTCGGCCAATTCTGCTTATTTGAGGCCAATAAATATCTGTTTTCTAAGGTTTTCCTAAACAGAGTTGATTTTGTCAATACTTACTCTCACGTAGCTGCTTTCAAAACCCCCTGGCGATATCCCTTTTCCGAATAATACTGTTAAACCTTACCACCTTGTCAGTCTGTTATTTATGAATTGTTCTATTTGTTAAATTGTGAGCATTTTGTTCGATAACAGTGCGTCTTCCATTATAACTTTGTAGACATAAGCATAGAAGACTAACGTTTTATTATTCAAAAATTTTCTGTCCTCTGTATATATTCAAATTTATCAATTCAAACAGAGCAGCTGTGAGTTTTGTGTAATTATACGAACGAGGAACTAGATCCAAACCTTTATTTGGGACGGGCAGTTTGAATCATTCGTTGTGAATGGTTGACTGTAATACTGCACCTTATCATCATCAGTGCATGGCAGTGAAACTTAGCGTTTGTACATTAATGAAAATATTATTATCAGATAACATGAGGTAAGATCAATTTGTGTGTGTTAGAAACCAAACAATACTACGTGTAACGAGCGCAGCGCCATAACTTTAGCGAAAGGACGTTCTAGCTGTTGTGAAATGATACATCCAGACCGCGATTATTTTACGAGGATGTCAGAAATATGCTACAATTTGTGATTATTTTCACCACCCTTATGTTCAGCTCGACCGTCTAGGACTGGTTTCGTTTTTCGGGTTTACCAACACGCCAAACATAACCTGGAAAAATGTCAAACTCTTGTGTTACAAGTTGGTACACATAACGAAGGAACTAAATCACCTTCTGATGAACACTGTCGTAGGATCTGTTGTCTGGTGGATAAGAAACCAATTACTCACACTACGAAGCTTGTGGGTTCCACCCACACTTATCTGATGAGTACATTGATGAAGGAAACGCGTCATGAAATAATAATTGAAAACTGAACATAAAGACTTCTCATCACCTTTGTTACAAGCTAAAAGCGAGAACCAAAGTCATTACATCCAATCCAATGAGAAGTTGACAGACAGCACTTTAAGGTGTAAAGTTTTTCCTGAAAGGCTTTCGAATTTTGCATGGAAACCTATGTGAAGAAAAATCATATCCTACACAATTCCTATGGGTTATCCGGTAAAGATGGAAAGACAACGAACAAGATTGTCCGTATGGTTTACAATGTGGCTATTATCAACAACTGCAACCACTGTAACCAGCCTCTACAATCTAGTATTTTTGCACAGAAACAGTTCCTAAAGTTACTTATAGGAACTTGTAGAGTTATTTCAAAAACACTCAAAGAACTAGACAAGCTTGAACCATGGTAAATCGACAAACGTGTCTCGTTTTCACCAGCTCAACAAGATCCACAAATCTGACTGGCAGATAGGAGACCACCCCATTACCCATGAAGTCACTGACTCGTAGAGTCTGTTCCGAATTGTATACGCAGTTTTCAGAAACCTGATATGTTGGGAAGCACCACTGCAAACACCGAAAGTGATCGTTTGTACAGCTTACTGAACGTTTGTCAGTAGTCAAAAAATAATCGGCATTAATCAGAGATTCAGAACGTAATCAATCGGCATTTCAAAATGTAAAATATGAAAAGCACGAGTATCAATCATAATTATATCAGTAAGCATCAGAATCTAAATGCAGTCATAGGCCGATTTACACATGAGCGATCTACTCGTGTCACAGTAGCAAGCAAATCGTTATCGTTTTCAAAAACGTTTCGCTCCATTTTGTCAGTGATGAGAGAAAACATATTATGCAATTCATATATGTTAGGGCGTCCATTTCGTTCCGTCCGAAACCGCCTCCGTTCTCGAGAAAATAACGATGGACTCCGTCCTAATTAGCGGAACTGTTCAGAGTGGTCGAGATGTGGCCTTGGTTCGTTTTTTACCCGTCCGACGTTTTATTCCGCTGTGCTCATCAGTGACCCTAACTATTTTTTCTGGCAACTTTCATTCTTCTTTATGATTCTGGAGTGTATATTGGCCACTGCGCACCACATAAGTACTTTATATTTTCCGCCTTTGTCTCACACGTTTTGGGGGCGGAACAAAGCTGCTGTTTGCACGCGTATTTTGATTTGTCATGGGAGCAGAATTATGGGACAGTTGCGGTATTTTTACGGACCAAGATTTCCGTGTTAGTTATTACAAGAGGGAGAGTTCGATTTTTGTCAAGCGCTCCACTGTATCAAGAACGAACCAGCGTATCATTCCGGAGAGTTTACAACAATATCTTTACGTGTACAACGACACAATTAAACAAAATATTGCTAAGTCTACAGCGGTTGCGAGACAAAAATTTTATTTTTGGCGTGATGCATATCTAGATTAGACACTCTAGATTAGCACTCCTAGATTAGCACTCCTTTTATCCTCTTCTAGTCAAATCAACTTGAAATGTAGTGCCAATAGTGATGGCAGTTTGGGAGATTCGCTTCCTTGCTTACAGTCGCCGTGTTATAATAGTATATTTTACTTAGCATTCACCTCGGATTGAAAAGCTAAACTAATTACGTCAACGTTCGGGTTTTTGCCAGTCGTTGTATTTGAGTCTGCCACGTTCATCTCGTGACCACTCTGATGTTGTGGTGTACTTTTTGAGGCTTATTCGGAACAAACAATATTTTGAACGGAAATAAATGCGTGATATTCTATTGAACTTCGATATAAAATAAAAATATGGCGAATAGGTTATGTTTACAGTATAGATTCTACTTTACCTTTTTAAAGCTCATCAGACTTTACTCTTCGCCAGTAAAACAAACAATTGGCCACGATCAATCACAAAGGCGAGCAATAACAAGTACTACAGTAAGGCAACATACAAATTATTCAACGTTACTTTCATTGAGGTGGAAGATGCGACTCAACTATCCAGTATAAGATAGTTTTTCAATTGAACATATGGGTCTGTATATGTGAAGGTTGACTTCATTCATTATACAGAACAAATTCCAGTTCTATGTTACCATAAACATAACTGAGAAGACACAGATCACCGAAAATGAGCAGGTCAGAACATTCATATTTTCACGTCAACTGACCTCCAGCAGATGACCTCTGACACCTGACCCAGGGTTCCAAAACTTAAGGTTTCACAAACACGGAAAGCCTGGTCGAGAAAAATGAATCCTATAGCGGGATTTCGTAAAGATAATGAGGGTTCTTGGATTAGCACTTCAAAACATCATGCCTATGGCAGCATCGCTGCTCACTCCGTAATTTCACCAAAAATTAATCATTATACAGCAGAAGACTGACAGATGGTAGTCATGTCGTAGTGACACACAAACAAATGTTTATGGACGCGAACAAACGTTCTTGGCAGTTATGAGCACACCGTGCTCATAAAAAGCTCCTTAACTCTATATTTTCCGTCTAGAACTCGCACTCGAAACGCGTTCTGGCTTTACTTTCGTGAAACCATGTGGTTTTGTATACTTCTCACGCTATGAGTTTCATTGCATGCCTAGGATAACAGTTGCAACCGCAAGATGTAACATCGGGTCGATATACATTTTTGGTCACTGGAGCGGGTGGGATTTATCTGCAACTAGATATATCAAGATGTGAAGCTAAGAAGTCAGGTAAGCACCCTGACATTTTTATATGAACTGCAGCTTGTGTAAGTTGTGTGCTACGTATTCTTTTTGCAAAGTGTTTTATTTCAATAAGCTGTGTTAAGTATCGTCATCGTTGAAACAGTCAGCGAAGCTCTAAAGGTTTCGTTGATTAGGGTAGCGGTAACAGGCTGTTAAATCAACCTGTGTTCTTTAGCTCTAAGTGAGAAATACTTTCCAAAGAGGAAAAATCATGCTGTACCATCTGAAGTCCGTAGTATCAGTTTGCACACGTTGACTAAACGTACATCACCTCCAAAATTTCCTGCAAGCGGCACTAGGGAGCCATGAAGGTAATAAACGTTTCCTCATGATTGTTGAACGGAATAATAAGCGAATCTTAAAAAGCAAGCAAAATTTTCCAACAGCATGAAAAGTCAGTTGGACACATAAGCAATGCATATGAATGAATGCAATGGTGGCTATACAAATAATGCATACGTTCACCGTTTTAATAGACGTCACAAGCATAACGATGTTACAACACTGCAATTTGTGATTGATTTCATAACGGACGCTGAAATGTTAGCCGATCTGACAGTTACAAAAAACGGCGATGCTTACCTCGTTGTCACTATGTGAACATTAAAAAAGTATGTCATAATTTTTAACTGGGTGTTCTCAATTGATCTTGGTGTGTTTCGTTCAAGGATTGTTCGTCAGATTTTCAAACCAGTTGTTCAAGCAGGTTTTCAGATGGATACAGCACTTCACTACCCCATTTGAAAACAAGATGTTAAAGCCGGGTTGAGGATGGGTGTAAGCTCACTGGG
>JTDE01021917.1:41959-53987 GCA_014338405.1 Paragonimus skrjabini miyazakii | reverse complement strand
ATGTATTTAGCCTGATGATGAATCACTGAAAACGAGCTTGTTCGCTACACAGTATTTTTCAAGCCTTATTACTCTCCAATAACTTGGGCTCCAGGACCACTTCTGCTTCCGACGGAGGGCAGTCTGAAACGCAATAACTGACCATTCGGGTATCGTCGTCCACATGATCTGGTTGAGGCCAGCTGAACTGCTCCTCAGAATGTTCAGCCCACCTGTCAAGTCGGCGCGATTGACTGGTAATAAGTGAACCATCTTTTTCACATATGGTTTCACCTACACCGAATCGACGACCAGTACAACCACGGATCAGGGAAAAAAGCCTTCTGCTATTACCAGATAAAAAGGCTTCTTCCATTTCTTTCGATTGTTCGACCAAGTAGTGCTCACGGTCTTTGCGCAAGCTTTTAGTCAGCTTGCGTTCAAGTTCTCGACGGTCGTCATCATATTCAGAACCAGGTGGGATCGAGCGACGCCTGTTCATGAAGTTTATCGACGTGAGGAAAATCCAGTTCTGTCGAAATTGAACAGCACCTTCGGAACATGCCCGTTCACAGCATGCTTTCATAGCTTCGGCAATTTGTTCCCAGCGTTCGTTAGGATCCTTCGTCTGACTCGAACTGGGCAACTTGTTCACCAATGCCTCCTGTTAAATGTTCTTTCCAAGTTCCTAGTTCTAATGCTAGTTAATTATCCTGCATTTACGAGCGTGATGCCCTAGTAAATGTTTCAAGTGTATTTATGAGTGGGCTACTGAAAACCATTACCTAGGATAAACAGACTTGCGAGAACAGGCGAGGAGTAAAAACTGAGGATGTAAGCTCAAATTTTTGGTCCATTTTTTTGGCTAAACAATACATTGATTGCGTCGAAGAAGAGGAATGTATGAGATAATTGAAGACCAACTGGGCGGTTAGCTTCGAGCTCGAAAGCACAGCATCGTAGCCCGAACTTCTGATTGCCACAGTAGTGAGAAGGAGTATAACTGGACAAATACAGTGATTTGAGAGGACATTTATTCCAATATATATTCAGCACCTTCGGTGTAAACGTGTGGCAATTAAAGACGCACAAAATGGACAACGCGCTGGGAGAGTGACATGGACAATTGGTTTAAGTCATATATCTAATCAGTCAGCTTATAGAAACGGAAAAAAGTAGAAGCGATCTAATTTTCAACGTCTGCTATATGACTTACTTTACGAAGCTCTATATCCTTTCCGGATAGATATATGCCACGTCGAAGGCACATAACAAGGTTTTCCTGGTACTTCCTCCAGAAAATCACTTTGGTTAGGTCTTCTATAAAACAAAAGTAAAAAAATAAATAATAAACTAGAGGTGTTGATTATCCAAACACTGCAGAGCTCCGGTTTATTCCGGGTCAAAGTCCAGGTGTTAAGCAGCTACGGAGAATGGCTCTCGCAAGATGTTGAACATCAAAGTTTCCATAAAACGTGTGAAATACATTAAAAACAAGAGACGGAAACCAGTGTAAGAGACTAACAGACATATCAGAAAAACACTGCAACAAAGTTATACTTAAATGAAGTTACTTAAATCCAGGATGTTCACAGTGTGCACCCAATATACTACTGTTCAACTTCCGGCCGCTCTTATTTTCGAAGGGTTACTCGGCGTACTAACGTAGATAATGAAGGATTCGAAGGTAGCCAACTGTATTTTACGAGTCAACAGGTACGGCAATGAAGGTGAAGGATAATCACGTTTGAAGCAAAGGATCTTACGCAACTCCAAATCGATTTCAACGAATCGATAAACGAATGAAGAATACCAGTGGACAGCCAATAATTCGAACGGTGACAAACTGAACATCACTCAAGTTCGACCGCAGTTTTTGCAATCAGACGGTCAGTTCAGCCAGTTCGGTTTGAATGGAAATGATAAACGCTGTTAATAGGGCAAGCACTCCACTAACTACAGAAGCGATGACAAATTTAGTGACCTCACATTCGACATCGTTGAAACACTACAACTAAATGACCACAATAGCTGATGAGGTAAGCGTAGGCGCAAGAGGAGAGAAAGAAACTGTGCTGTTACCTCAAAACGATAAATCTGTGAGCAGGATTTTTCGGTGAAACTGCGTAACATCTTAATTAGTGACGAGTAGGCCGAAATTTTTATCCCAACAGAACGCACATATCTAGTGTGTGAATAATGACCTAGTGGTTAACATACTCGTATAGCAAGTATAAGCATCCAGTAGGATAGGGATGCATACTACCGACGAACTGTCATCAGTAAACGAAACTTGAGCCCAGCGTTTTCACTGAAAGTGACTCAAGCAAAGAATTTAACCGAAAGCGAAAACTGTGACCAGTAAGGGCCATTTTGCATTAAACGACTCTTGACAAGTATACACCGATTACGAGAGAACCTTCAAACATTAGCTTAAGCTTTTTATGCGAGTCAGTAAACTAACCCAACCTGCTACCAGGTTCGTCAGAACCAATCACAAGTGTGACGGAAAACTTGATGTGTTCTTTAAGCGTCACTGAGGTTATGGGTCGCTCGTGGGGCTCAATCTGACATTCGACCAATCAAAACCGAACACGGACAGAATAAACCAGACATTGCAATAATCACTTAACTTTGATTAATTACTATACTGTGGACAGAAAGATGTGTAGTTTGCCAACCTGAAAATTTCAAACCACGAGCTCCGAATTGGGACCCTTTATGAAACATTTGTTTAAAACAATCGATCAGTGAGCGACAATATCTCGAAGACTGTTAGAAGCCATTACTGTCACGTGGAAAACGAACCGTTACAGATAGAAAACATCAAAAAAGCGAAACAATGAGGGTTGACTCATCTCCCCATCCCCTTTCAATGTTGCCATGGACGATGTTGTGAAATTCAAGCTTGTGGAAACCGGTGAACATGATTTTGAGCTTTTGCCTGGAGCTAGATTGACCGACATGGAGTATGCGGATTGCATTTTCTTACTTAGCCCTTCTGCCAAAGACATGCAGACGATGCTGAATAAGGTGAGTGACTGGGCTAGTTTGTATGGAATGCGCTTGGCACTTTCAAAGTGCAAAGTGTTACCTCAAGACTAGGTCATTCCCACTCCTGCCCTCTTTATTGCATGCACTGCACTTAAGACTGTGGACGGTTCCAAATACTTGATGGCACTATCTCGCCGGCTTGTAAAACTGATGATGAGATATCAGCAGGGATGACAAAGGCATGAGTTGCTTGTATGGCGTCGAAGAGACGTCGGGTTATCGTTATGAGGAAGGATATGCAATGCCTGTATGCGTTCTGTTTTGTTCTATGATTCGGAAACGTGTCCTGTTCCTGACGAAGATGTCAACAGACTTTTTGTGTTTGGCTATCGTTGTCTTTTCCAATTAGTTTTAATCAAGTGTACTGATTGTGTGAGCAATGAGGCAGTTCGCCGGCGCGTATTCCGGAATGCTCGGGATGCGCGATCAACTGATCAGCTAATCACGCTGTACAGCCTGCAATGATCAGTTCACGTACTCCACATGTTAGCTGAGCGTTTACCGTACCGGACACTATATAGTGCGATCTACAACAGTTAGGTACAGCCGCGTGGTGGTTAAGCAACAAAGTGGTCACGAAAACTAAAGACTCTGACTGCTCCATTGAGTAGAGGGGGCAGGTATCGCTTGTCTGACTGGGGTCCTAGTAATCACTCAAATCGCTGATTAGAAACGATACCTGAGATCACAGTATGTTGTAGTCAATGGCGTACTTGCATTCATACCATTCCTAGTACTTCCGCTAAAATTGTTTAAAAATTAGCTCTTAACCTTCTTAGCAGCGTTTTCTTCCAGGATATTCCACGTCAGTACCTTCTGGTTAGGTTCGAAGCCGTTGTGATGATGATAATACAAACGATCCGATTCAAAACGTCGACACATCCCTAGAAGCACATATATAAACGGCATACAAATGCATCTCGGAAACAGGCTACACAAATTCAACTGCATGGATTTGCTGATGTAGCCTACCGTCTGTGGTATGTTCGTTGCTACAAACCAGTGTTTCAACGCACAGCGTATCGTGACGTTTGCGGGAAAGCGAAAATCCTGAAGCGATGGATATGGAAGAGTTTGACACAGCTGATCCGGCCAATGGTTGCGGTCCCAGAACACCGGTATCGGAACCGATCGGGCTGGACACATACTGCGCTTCACGAAGATAGGCACACGATTCGATACGATGGTAATCCATCTAAAAGGCATAAAAGAAGAAAATGTTTTTCTCGCACGGCGAAATAGGAGGGATCTCATTCCCTTTGGAAGAAAAATGAAAGTCCCTGTAATAAAACATTCACATGTATATACGGCTACGACGCGCAGCCAATCTGTTCCGGTGGATTAAGAGGTGCGGAAACTGTGTCCGTTAGTTCAAGCTACCTTGAAGGACCGAAACGGTCACGGGTATTGTATACTCAGAGACCCTGATGAAGAAGAGGTCAATTCTCACGGTCAAGCTAGCGTAGGGATCGCAGTATATTTTAAGGCTAAGGGGAGCTGGCTTGATTAAATCCCGATAGTGGAAGCAAAATTTAGTTGGCTCATTCCAAGACGGAAGCGGCCGAGTCATACGTTTGGCAGTCGGGCCCAGCACATTGGCAACGGCGATCGGCTGTTAGTAACGAGTTAGTAACAAGTTAGGAAGGATATCCGTGGGAAGCTGGGGCGTGGCCTGATCGCCGATCGTGAACCTTAGCCGATTGAAATTCATTGGAATATAAACCGCATTTGTTTTAGAGAAGACCAGAATAATCTGGTCCAAAGGGTCCGGCTGTCAGTGGATCTGTTAACGAGGCGGACAGGACACACCATAACAAATCAAACAGGCTAGATAGTTGGACTGAAGACTCAGATAATCAATTCAGCCGCCAACTGCTTTCGCAGTGTTACCGTGACGAATTCGCAAGATAATGCTTTGGTCGCCAGAGTCATAATCACATACCAAAACTGAAGTGTGTTTATGCAATTCGGCTCTCAAACGTAACAGGACTGCCAGATCGAGAGGATCCCGTGCCGGCTTTTTTCAAAGGTGGGGAGGCGCTAGTGGAGATTTGGGCTGAACTTGTGTGAACGACGGAGAACATCCCCTCTGCTAGGGACACTCGATGACAATTTAGATATTCAAGATCAAAGTCAGGGGTCCTTATGAAAACCACAGGAGGATCAACTTGACGCCTTTTATAATTGGATGACTGGCATCCATTAGTAGTTATCGAATCATTGCAGTTTGGGAGGCGGACATTAGGGAAGGACAGACAAGGTTCTAGCTTGCACGAACATGTGTTAATCAAATTTTCGTTCATTGCCCACATTTGAGCGACGTCATACCTTCCGCCAGGAAAAAATTGTCGTTTTTCTCGACTATAAAGAAGTGCTCGATTTAGTGGATTATAAAAGCCGCTCAACTGCCGGCGTCTATAGAAAACGTACGTGAACATACCGTCGTCGCTTTATTCCTACAGTTCAATCCAGGTTAGGGCTTACGCTGAATAATCTGACAGTTCTAGCAACAAGAGCTGCATACGCTGGGACTGTCAACCGTCATCGGTTTGTTTAACTTTGTCACAGACAGAATATTAGAGGATTGTCTGCAGTAACACCTGCAACAAAGATGGCACAGGAAATGAAATAAAAGCTTTTATCTTCAAGACAATGGCGGTATTTGCTAACCAGGACCACCTCTGATGTCAGAGAGGCAATCCTCGGAAGCTTAAGGGTTGTGTAACTAAGGCGACTGTGAGGAATTCGTTACTTTACAACTGTGAAACTCGACAGCACAAAGTAGAAAACGTGAACCGTCTTCAAATGTCTGTGCTCGATCACTGGCGTCGAGTGGCACAAACGAGTAAGCAACCAATAGATTAGGAAGCGGATATTTGGCAGTGAATGCTAAGCTAAATCATTTGTTCAATTTTCAAATATACAAAGACTTAGATGGTTAGGCTACGTACCAAAAAAGCCCAGCTTGTCGACAGCCACATCGAGTACTTTCTGCGGATGCCGCAGCACAGGGGTGTAAAGTATGAAGTTGACAAAAGATGACGTGGCATAGATAAATTAAATAATTCACCAAAGTGTTAGTGTTGATCTGGATCGACTTCCGAGCTCTCGAGTCGCGAATCACACAGTCAGTGGCTAAAGTCTTTAGGTGGGATAGTGGCTAATATGGCTCAGTAGCATGAATGTTGTCACTGTTTGGCCGAATTGTCAGTGAAATGCACGCAACCAACGACACAGGGCAGTGAAATTCGTGAGAAGGCTATATTGCTGGTGACATCTTACTTACACTTAAACGTAAGTCGTTTTTGCAAGGTGTAGGTACTTCGATGTTCAATGTTTGAGTTTAGACATGGTTGCTTTTTGTTACGGGAACTACCGATGTGGTTGTTGATGATGACGGTGTATTTTATCGCTAGCTCAGAGATCGTCAGCTTAGAGACAGCGTTCAAATGAAAAATAAACAATGAGGGTGTACAAAACTCTTACCGAACAGTACTGACAGTCAAACTTCCCACGTCATAACAATCGAGAGATCGACATAGGTAAACATCCTAAAAACTATGCAAACCTGCAGATACGCCGAAAGGATTTCTGCCGCTTGGACTGAGCTTATGAGCGAAAGTCAATGCTCACAATTGAGGTCGAAATCAAATGCAAACATGGACAGGGTTTGCGTCAGGACTGTAAGGACAAACTAGGGGATGCAAAAAAACAGAGTAGACTATTTTATCGGCAAACAGTTGAGTAATGTTTTGCTTAATTCGTGGTAGCGACGAACACGGAAAAAGTATTAGAGACATAAAAAAAAGATGGCTCCGAAATGCACAGCTTATAGCGGCGACTTGACGGACGAACAATTCAACTAACCTGAGCCAGCTAATATGGCACTGGTAATATGGACTGCATGGATAATTAGGGCAATCGTAACAACAATCCGTCGAAAAACGAAGTGGCAGTGGAGCTTATACTTTTGGAACGCAGTGAAGCTACAGGTCACAACCTTCAGAGTGGCGAGAGATTGTTGTATGAACAGACCACACTCTCTAGTTAGGGAATATCAAGTGACAAACAGAAAGGTATCAGATATAATTCCAACGTGTCAAAGATTCGCACAGGAAACACAACGCGGTCCTTCCGGAACAAAAGAAAAACTAAAAGGGACAGGGACCGACACGGTTTCAAACTGACCGGGAGGGAAGTAATCATATAATCATTTAGCGACTGACAGCAGAACATCGGTACTTCCTGATACAGTCGATGATCGTTTTACTTGTAAACCTAAATGTTGCTTTGACTCGGTTGCTCTACATGTCTCCAAAGGACCCCTACCTCATTGAAACATTTGGGTGAACTCACCATACACACACTCCGGGGAAGTGTGCACATTTACATACGGCCATCCCGATCATACTCTAATTCAGGATTATCCTGTTCTCCCTTTCCACCCTAATGTGTGGGATATATGATATTTTGGAGGGAGCATCCAGAGGTCTTCGGAATCTCTTCATACAAGTACTTCATGTTGAATCGGTTAGATGGAATGACTCTTCTGTATAGTTCGGCTGTTCTTGCCGGAGCTGGAGCATAAAGACGACGGGTACTGTTCTAAGCTGGTGATGAGACATCGGGTTTTTTATACCAGTTTCCCACAGTTTCTTCATGTTTGATGGGTAACTCAGCTCGAGTAGCCGTTCATCAAGATTTTTCGAAAACAAGCGACGTGAGAATGGAATAAAGGTATGGAAATCATGGAGGAAAATGGATAAACTAGTATACTACAGTATCGCGCGGTCCACAACAGGACAGACGGCGTTAGTCAACTTTATTCAATGCAGAAGTCAAAGGCCTTATTGATCTTACGATCACGTCATTCTGCACCATTTTTCGACAGCGTTCAGGGGTCTCAACAGAAAAAGAACTCGGTGCAAAGCGTATATAATATCAAACAATAAAAATGGTTCCCATGAAAAAACTATAAGCAAAGAAAATTTAGAGGAAATCAAACTAGGGCTAGATTTTCATTATGCGGGCTCACTTTACATTAGAACGAATGTGCAGTCCGAATCGAAAACAATCCTGGTAATATAGTAGAAACAAGAAGGATGGAAAAGCTCTTTTGTGCATGCCAAGTAAAATGTTCGGAATTTGACAAGGCGTCAATTGATTAGAGGCTGTTCCAATAAAAAGGTGGCTGTAAAGAAAACGTCCGGCATCGAAATACTTTTCTGTTTCACAATTAAAACGTCGTTATAACAAAGGCTTCAATGAAACGAACATAATAACCCTTCGAAGCACGCAGAGGGTAAGCCACAGCTCACGTTCCACTCGGCTTAGTGTGACTGAACAGAAATTCACCACGTCCGCAAGAACTACAAATGAACGAACTAAGCTAAAATAGGGTAGTGTTAACTGTTCAGAATAATCGACAAACGGACAGTGTTCAGCCAAGTTTGGTCAAGTGAACAGTGCTGTGGCGATGAAATGTCTTGCTGATGAGATGCTATGTCGAAAAGTGAAAAGATCGCCGAGGGGAGCTTTGTAAGGTGACCTTACGACGAATAAAAACCACACCGTAAGTGAACCGGTGAACTGAGACTAACAGAACCATATGAACACGTTGTAATACTCTGGAGTTCAATTACCACGGGTGGCATTCTCCAGGAGTGTTGTAAACCAAGTGACATCAAAAATATGCTTAACGCAGCACCAAAACTTTTCGACCACATTCATACTAAATCTGGTGCAGGTATTCTGAATAATGCATTTAGTTTCTTAATGAGGAACACGTTTTATAAGTCTTTTGCTAGGAACCACGTAGAAAGGTAAGTACTGATGTGTACATCACACCAAGATGACAGTGTGCGACAGAAAAAACGAAAG
This sequence comes from Paragonimus skrjabini miyazakii, assembly GCA_014338405.1. Lineage (NCBI taxonomy): Eukaryota > Metazoa > Platyhelminthes > Trematoda > Plagiorchiida > Troglotrematidae > Paragonimus > Paragonimus skrjabini miyazakii. The sequence goes on along the minus strand of JTDE01021917.1, from coordinate 45,074 downwards.
GAATTACGTGGTTCATAATTTTTGGAAGTTATCAGCTATAACGAAATGACCCTTACCATAAAGCATTTTCTGATCATCCGACGTTTATTCGAACGGCGTTCTATTGCAACTGAATGGTCAACATCATTAACGAAAGCAAGCAACCATTTAGACAAAAACACAGATTGATCCAAAATAACTCACTTTGTGTACCATAAGCTGATACCTTCCATCCGGCAGAAGTACGGGTATAGTGGCACTTGGTTGCAGACGAAGGTAAGCCACACCGAGGATTTGATCTTTTGATGCTACAACCGGGAGAATGGAAAGAGTAAACATGACCGACGCACAGAAACTCCAATGTATGAGAAAACCTTTCACAGTTCACCAATACGTTCTGCTGTCAAAATAATCCGAAAAAAAGGGACGAGGCAGAGTTAGTAATCAGTCCTCACAACATCTGACCTTCGTGTTAAAAGTGACAGGTATAACAATAACAGAATAGAATACTTTCTCTATCAGTTTTACGATAAACATAAATTTGAACTTTTTTGTTGCTTTTTGGGTCTCGGACGATAGAATCAGCTGTGACAGCACTTCCAAGGTAAACAAAAATTCCGATTATTACATCCGGACTGTAACCCATTAGGGTGAAAGCAGACACAGCCCCTTGAAAGTCTTGCATACGTACTTTGCACCTAGAGGGTGTAAAGTACACATCATTCTGACATTTCAATCGTCAAGCCCTTCAGGGAGTCTTGGATTGTCAGTGTGTTGCCACTAAGCAGGACGATACCAACGGCAGAGGCCAAGTCTACGATGCAATTTCCTAGGAAGTCTTACATTATTGCTTATGAGACCATTCAGAGCTCTATGCAGAATACTATCGGCTGAAAAGTTGAAGGGGAAAGAAGAAACATAACAACCTTGACGTGCCCCGCTGGAGGCGCAGAAAGATACCGGTAGCCTGCATAGGCCCTAACCCCACCTGACAATACAGTACCATTCTAATAGAATGGATACAGAGTGATCAAATACGGCATTCCCAGACAGGCAATACAGAGAGCTGTATCGCCAGAAACGATAGTCACGGAGTGCATGAAATCCAACTCATTCTTCGTGATATTGTTCCATACGCTTTTCGAACACCCTGCGGAGCATAACAGACACTAACCACTCAAGCATAACAAACTACATTGATACCTCAGCGGTTCTCGCTACTTCGTGAACTATTGCCATAACCAGCGGTAGCCATAGTACCCACAGATACGACTTGAGGCTGGAAATGATGATGAAGAGTGGGAGTAACCATGGGTTGTCTAAGACAAGGAGATAGAATATACAATTATCAAACTGATATATATCCATCAATTTGGGAGGAACACATGGTTAGAGCGCATTGCGTTAATTAAGAACTTGGATCCCCTTTCAGATCTCGCCTCGGCAGACGGCGTATATGTGGAACGCAACTAGACCCAGAATAGCTGGCGCAGAGGACAAGGGTTCTGGGCAACCGAGTGTGGTTAATGAATATGCAAAAAGAAATGCTGTCAATCGCAACTACGTGTTCATTCCCAAGTTTTTCCAAATAACGTGGAGAACTATCAAGAGGACCTTCGCACTAAGAACAAGCGTGCCTTCAAACAGATGTTTCCAAACAAAGGCGACTATGACAAATTAGAACAGAGAAACCTTCAGACCTGAACATACTCTACTGAGATATTGTATCTCAGTGACTTTCGGTCTGATGTTGATAACGTGATAGCAGTGTGGCAAGCTCATCCACCATATTGACCTTTGAACCCATACATAGCGTTATGTTGAATAAAATGAAATAACAGGTTAAGTTACCACTTGTGTCATCACGTTGTGTTTACGAAGCTAAGAAAGTGAAGAGCTGAGAAAGATTGAGAGCTGCTGTTCCACACTGTTCAGACCAGCATTTATATCAGGGAATAGTGTAACTTTGTTTCTTCTGCTTCTTCATTACAATGAACGTCCAAACGTTTGGTAACTATACTGTAAGGGAACAAGATGGCTCCAAGTTCATGGATCGCCACGGTAACTTGGCTCAGTACTTTGGGAATCAATTCACCCGACCAAAGTCACCTCATTCAAATGTGACCGCGTGCGTAGTAATGATGCTGTGTCGGAAGCTTAAATTACTGAAAGGTAATAAATATATAGGTCAAAACCTCCATTGTTAAGCTCTTTTCAAGGATGGTGGCAATGCGATGTTGTCTCAATGGCCGCACTTCTTCGTTCCCCGTTGAAGATAGAAGAGATGACTTGTGATTAACGTTTATGAAGAATAATCTCCATCTTAAAAGAAGGTGGTAGAACATCATGTGATAATCAAAAATGAAGTACCTATTTTTACCACATCAAAGATTCACAAGAGTATCACAAAGCTGCAGCCTCCAAAACACGAAAAAAACGGAAGAGAAGATCTGGCAGGTTTCTGACTTGGACGCAGGTGTATTCACCATACAACAATTTAGTGAAAGGCACTACAACATCTGTGATTCTGGATATGCCAACAGTAGTACTACGTATAAACCCAAAGACTGCTTCTGATCCAATCCGAGCAGTGTCTTGTGTAATAATACTTGCAGAGTAACGACGAACAAGTGCAGATACGTTTATTGTCAACGCCAGAACACCTTAAACCACCGCATCACCTCCTGGCGGGATGTCAAACGCAGTCATCAGCGTCTACATCGCAGGAACTCTTCGCCCTGCATACAGCACCATCTTCAACTCGTCTTCTGCTAGCGTCCTTACGGCAACCAACTTCTCAAAATCGCTACTGTGTACAACCACCTGGGTCACGTCCTGGAAGGACGCCCGAACGCCTCCACCTTCGAACGTCAGAATAATTTCATTCTCGGGATTGTTGTGACAGCAAAAAAGACTTCACATGTGAAGTTGTTCATTTGTGAGTATCCATTAAAAGGTATGCCAGAAAGCACAACCATAAACATTCTCATGAACGGTTGATGTGTATTCATATCCGTACGTGTGGTAAGTCACCAACCTCTCTATTGACGCGTGCATACGCACGCTTGAAATCGTTGCTTCCAGCTCAAAGTCTTCCTAGCGCTGATGCCTGACCTTCAGTTTCCGCTCGTTCGAA
>JTDE01021917.1:2356-26431 GCA_014338405.1 Paragonimus skrjabini miyazakii | reverse complement strand
TAGCAGGTAAGCTCCGTTTCCACAACACAGGGAAAGAATAAATCATAGCCGAACTCGAAGTTGAATGGGGAGGCTTAAGCAGTAGAACACAACGGTTTGCCCGTATGATCCAAACCCGATGACCTGGTTTGAATCAAACTGCGAAACGTCCACACTCAGCGATGAACATCTGGCTGGCATCCACGGTTTCCCTGTGGACATATTCACCACGACACAGGCAAAGTCAATAACGAACACGCAATATATTAATCATCAAGGACAGCTTCACATCAATGGTTCGCGTTAATGCCTAACTGCCATATAACGAAGAGCGGAGTAACCAATTGTGTCCAAACTCAAGTATCAGCATGCTCGCACCTTAAAAGTAAACAACCGAGCGATAAGTGCTTCTTAATCGTTTCCATAAACATCTCGAATGATCACGCAAAAACGTGCTTTGTGGTGACAGGAGCTAAGGTTGCCATGAAGTAAACAGTAAATTACGCACATATTCAAAAGCTATACCATCGACGGAAGAAAGATGCTGTCTTTGCAATATTTTATGGAAATGGAGAGAGGCCAACAGCACAAAGTTCACTGTCTTGAACAATTCCAACGACGACTAGTTTGGAGTAGTAACAAATCAACCATCTGAAGCGATTCTGCCTCAGGATTCGTCCCTGGTAGATCCGACCAATGAAGAAGTATCTTGCACTCTCATGTTCATGGAACCTCTCTGGTAGGTCTGGATATGGCATTGCCCAAACGTCTGAAGCATACGGAAGTGGAGATCTTAGCAGAATATTTCAACCTCTTCCTGCTGATGGAAGGTCGTCTAATCTGCTTGTGCCGCGTGCACATCACGTTTGCACTAAAGTGAACAATCTAACCACCTTAACTTAGATCATGTCGTTGTTCGTGCTCGTTTTGTTTTATCGTTAGCTCAGAGATCACATACCTACAAACATAAAGTAAACACTTGTGTCACTGTAAGGATAAACAGCAGCCCGAGTCAGTGTACCCACGGGTACAGCTCGAAGCAGAAGATTATTGATGGATTTATGATCTGAGACCAAGGGCCGTATTTTCTATTTGAGTACGCCGCCGTCACAGGATATCAGTCGACCGATGGAACACGTATTGGAAACTGTTCAATCGTCAATTCAAATTCCTACATTGTGATGGCTGCCCCGAAACGATCCTATTACTTCACGTGCTGTTTTAGGTTTACCGTTCATCCAACAGTTCATCCTCCAGTGCCCGCGCGGTGTTCCTCAGAGTGACCAGCTATCATCCACATTATTCACCACAGTGATAGATGAAGTGTTAACTCGATTCAGACCTCCGATTGGCAGCCAGATGCATGACAGGGTGGTCAGCGGTTTCGCCTACAGTGAGGACCTCATCGAACTGGAGCAGAATTCCAAGAGGCTCGCCGGGAAGTAAGCAATTGTATCCAGCGTCACGGAGCCGGCCGCACTGAAGATCAAAATTTGAAGGACAAGACTCATGTTCATTCCTAGAAATTACAAGTACAACACATCTCTCGCAGCAGAATCCGTTAAATCTGTCACGGATGCAGTCGATTCATTGGGCGCCTCGGACACAAAACCTAGTTGGGGATTCAGTTCGCCTGGAAAGATGAAACCTTCACCAATTACTAAGCGAAATTTAGCTCGAAGATCGACGAAAGTACTCGGGCGCCATCGATGTTGTATTAGGGCGTTTTCTTGGTGAAATAACACCTGATCGTAAAGATGAACGACCCATCAGTTTGGGACGGAGCTTAACGTAATATAATTAAAAGTAGGGACAACACAGTCCCACAATTCATTCTGCAGACTCCGACCTCCCAAAAACACCGCCGGAAAACCCATCCACGTTCTAATCCACCTAGGTGGACCCGGCACTCCGAGTTTAACTACAACCATTCTTACTCTGCACGAATCGCGAGTGGATAGACTGTTCTCCAGTCAATGCTAAAAACCACGAGATGTAGTTAAGATCCATTCTTTTGACCCTGGTATGCAGAACAGCAAAGTTGTAAGCATCAGGAGGTTATCTGCCCTCCGTGACCACACACTCATTCATTCACAATGGCCATGAGTCCAACCAGAAGGTGGCTCGGGCTGCCGCTCACTGCAACTGTCGTGAAAGAAGCCAGAAGAATGCTGATTGAAAAAAATTGGAATTGACAAAATAAAGCTAAGCGGAATGAATACAGGCACATGACTGACTGCAGTACAGCGTTTCTAACCAGCTATTTGAGTGGTCACAAGGACCGCAATGAGGCAGGCCACACCTATCCACTTTAGTCAATGTAACAGTCAAGGCCTTCATACTTCGTAACCACATCATTGTCCATTTAGAGCGTATCTTTCCCGGGATCTTCATTCGAATTATGCACCTCTGATGCAGATTTCTACGAAGTGAGGTCTAAGTTTTGCGAGACGATCACTTAGTTTTTCGCTGTGGTAACTGCGCTCGCTCGGAAAGCCTGGCCCATATTCTTCGCTGGATCACAAACGATGTGCGTTGTGTTCGGCATAACCTCCCAAAAAAGTTACACGGTCTTGGTTACGGAGTCTATTAAAAGCCCTAAGAGCCAGCATAACCCTCGTTCAGCATGTCCCATGAGATTGCTGCTCGTGACAAAAAAGTTGTGGCACTTGATATCAGTGTAACGAATAAATATCGAACTCAAACTGCATAGCCTGACAAGATTACAAAGTGCGAGCTGGATTCTCACACTGTTGTCATTAAACAGGCCCGCCGTACTAATGAACTGTCGATTGAACTCCTACAACATGGGGACTTTTACCATTCCTCATATAGCTTAGTTCTTTGATTACAACTGCCCACTTCACCAACTTTGCCTACTGACTAATCTAGGTACTCCGAAGGTTTAACACCTTTGTGGGGAGACTTGGTATTGACTGATGCTTTTTCTGGTAAATGGTACACTTTCTGTCCCGATGTATCAGCCTTCACTGCAACCAGTATGCCCATTGTCCTGAAGATCGATTGATTTTGGGTGGCTTTTCGTTTATGCACACTTTAAATATGTCCCTGTGGAATAATTTGGCTTAGCGATTCTGGTGATGTCTGCAACTGCCACTCTGACTGACAGAATGGTCAATTGCTTGATGCTTAATGAAACGTATTTGACAACCAGCTTGTTTGACATTGTATTTTTCGCGCCTATTTCTGCAGAAATCACTTGTACTTTCTTTGAAAGAAGTGTGTTCAATTTCCGCCTTAAAGTAAACGAAGATAGAATGGGTGATTTCCAAGCTTACGCACGAGTTTACCTGTCGTGTGACATGTAGTCACATGCGGAATGAATATTACCGGACAGCCAAGACCTCGACAAGAGTGGTCGGGGTAGACGAGAACGAAGTGGCAATCTTGATGGTTCGCGTCGTTATCATTGAACAATCTTTTGACGAAGAAGACCAATTAGAACACATCTTACATGCTGTTAGGAATAGGGAGACAGGATTTTTAAACGACCTAAAAATCGGAAGCTGTGTTACGTGGACTGAGTGGTACACGTTAACGGAAAACTAGACAAGGTCATTCCAAGTAGTCTATCGATTTAAATCGCTACCATACACAGTGTGCAGTGGTGTTTCGAGTGTAAAGTAAAACCAAACGGTGTTGAGTATATTGTCGACGTTCGGGGTACAGATGGATACGAAAGGAACCAACAGGACCTTGCCTGATGAGCAAATGAGTTTTAGTACATCAAGGCCTCAGCAAACAACACAGTGAACTGAAAACGAAAAAAGTGGTATACAGGCTACAAGTTGTACAGGGAAGCTTCGAATCACTGTGACCGATTGAAGTCAAATTGCGAATGTCATATGAATAGACGGTTCGATGAAGTTAAAAAACAAACTTCAAATACCGTCTAAGATGTCCATTTCTTCAAGTTAACAGGAGTAACCAGACAGAGTAGGTGAATCATTCGATAAACCATTAGAACCTTTAATAAGCTTGGTCGATAAAACGGAAAATTCAAGATAAAGTTTTCAACGTACTGTAAAAACCATTTCATCAGCGACCCGATCATACCCACTGATGATTACATTTTCTGTAAGACGGATTATATTCGAACCGAGTTGATAAGTAGTTGAAGAGTAATTTGTTTGCGAAGAGCCACTTGCTGAACGCGATTCGTATGTAAGAGCGTCCCCAGAAGTACTGACGCATGTTCCACCCGCTGTTTCCCCGTTGCTGGTTATAGGCTGACTGGCCAGATACACGGTTAGCTCAGCAAGGGGCAATCGGTTGAAAAAGAGACGGAGATCGAACAGTTGGGAAATAGGACGTTGTCCGATGAACTGGGAGGTAGAGAAACAAGCATTTTTGAAGGCGAAAATTTAACCCAAACTAGTATAATGGGCAAATAACCAAACGGTCTTTGTTAATCTGAAACTGAGGCAGAAGGACAAATTATATAAAAATCTGGTGGAGTCCACTCACTGAGAACACACTCTAGAACGCCCAGTTAAAAACATGTAACTTGGAATGTGCGGACGTACTGTTAAGAAAACAGATTATAGCCAGATAAAGAAACCTCGCGATCGATTGCACGATGACACAATGAAAACAGACACAAAAACTCCAGGACTAGCTGAGTGGTTATAGTGCACGCGAATATACCACTGCAGAGAATCATGAAGATTAGAAACGAGAGTAAAAATGCCATCACTGCAACCAGAAATCATCGCAGTCCAGTCTATCTTTCACAAGTTTGCTTTCCATGGGTTTTATGAGCCGACGAAATAGTAAACTTGTGAGTAACCGGGAAGTGATAAAGACAAGATCGATTTTTCTGCTGTCGATCGGATTCTCATGTTAAAAGCTGGAGTAACTGCCTATAGATTCTAACGATGACGTACCTGTTTACTTCCTCAAATAAGCATAAGGAATGTTGTCAGTCCTAATGGTAACCTCTCTCCATCATCCGTGAAAAGAGAAGAGGGCTAGGCCTAAGGTATCTTACGTTGAAACAACTTGAAAATACACGGCCGCCCTGCATAATACTAATAATAATAACAACAATAATGAACATAATCCGACTGCCTCGTTCATGCGATCCGGTCCAGGACACCTAAACTGCTCTTAAAAATGTTCAATCCATCTAATGACGGTGAAACTGGGTGATTATACGAGAACAGAGTTTCTAAACACGGTCCTATTGGCAGTAAGTCAATGGTCAACATAACGACGAATCAAGGAAGACAGCATTCTGCCAATGTCAAACAAAAAGCCGTTCCAATGGAGAGTTCCCTCTTGATCGTTTTCGTGCAACCATTTTAGATCGATTACGTTTGAGTTCCGGGCGGACGTCGCCATATTCAACGCCAAGATTAATCAAGTGAAGCCTGTTCATAAGGTTAAACAATGTGGCAGATATTCAGTGCTGTCTCAGTTACATAGTTCATTCCATGCGTACTACTTGAATGCAAATCCAACAAAGATGTTGCAAGAGTTCCCTAATATTTCTTGGATCTTCTCTTTTGCCTTAATTTAGACAAACTGTTTATCAGTTCCACTTGCACAACCACTTTTGCCTAAAGTGTGTAATTTTCGTTACCCCTTTTATCAACATTATTCGTCGCTTCCCTTTTTACCGCTTCAGTCGTTACGTTTCGGTTTCCACAAGAACAAAGCCAAGAATCCAAGACCCCACGTAACGTGATTCAACTCTGTCGCATGTTATTAATCACGACGTATTCTTCCGAAAACTAGGTGGAACAAAAAGTTCCTAACAGCCACGAGGTTTTCATGTCGCTTTCGATGCTATCAAGCAGTAGAATCGTTGTTATACCAACTTGTAGGTTTCTAGAGTCGGTCGGAAGGCATAAACCGAAGAGGCTTGAAATATGAAGAAACTATGGACCTAATTCTGCTAACCAACACGTCACCGAATGCGTGTCGTTTGATTGTAACATTGAAAAATGACAGGTTCTCAAAGTCAGATTGTAGAACGAAATGTTGTTACGCCAATTTATGGCTACTTACTAGTAGGACGACGACTATAACTTCGACATTTCGTTCAAAATAGTATATCACTTGCAAGACCACCATTTTAAAGCAACTAATGCCGACTAACAGTGTGACAATGCAGTTTATGATGGCTTCATCACTGACCGACGACTAACGGAAACAGACCAACATTTGCCGGAACATGGTGCTTTTATTTTTTAAAGTGCAACTGAGTTAACAAGGTCACAGGAGATAGCCTATATACCATCATCATAATCTTACCAGAAGTAGGCGGATCCCTTCAAGTGTAAAGCAATATATGTCAAACACTGGATCGCATGAGTTAGTGAACCATCGTTACCAGCGGAAAGAGAGACTGCTGCCTTTGGAGTAGTGTTGTTTATATAGCCAGAGCAAACATCTTCGCGTTAGATGTCAGTCGCTGTAGCCGACTGTTCAACTAATGGGAATAGACCTATCAAGCTCGTCAGCAGAGAATGCCACCCGACGTTAGCCCTCTATTCGTCTCGACAACTGTTGCGATCCTGAACGGCAAACACATTGCAATTCACTCACAAACGGTCACCAGCTTGACCAGATCGCGTCGTGATTTAAGTCGCCGTTCATGGTAGCTGGGACGAGAACGTTCTCTAAGAATATGCGACAAAACGAAGGGGCAATTAAACTGGATAACAGAAAATGGGAGCAACGTTGTGGATGAAGATAGACCGTTGGTTGTAACACACTGCCAAATAGGATAACGATTCTAACCAGCGACTCAAACGATCACGAAGTCCCCAAATGAGCAAACAAAACCGACCGATTTCGCTCAACCAAACATCTAGGAACACCAGATTTCGTAGCCAAATCGTTGCCCTGTCACCTCGTGGTTTTACCTCAAATACTAGTGGTCTCGAAAAGGTAACCCTAGAGTGACATACCGAGCACCTAACTAAACGACCACCGATGATGTTTTCGTATTATTTGACCAACTGATCCCGTAGCTGGAACTTTTGGAAATACGCAAGCCGTCGTGGAAATATTAGTCAACTGATCTCGAGTGAAGATACGTGTGGATACAAACAGTTTTGGAAGTTACAGTCGCGCTGCTGCTAACACATTCAAAAGTAGACATCCAACAAAGCAATTTTGCCGCAGAGTTGTTTTACCAACACCATAACAAACATGAGGCTAATCAAAAGGTATTGTGGCTCGCACCATCGCTTACCTCAACAGAGACTTGGAATATCCAAGAAAAAAAACGTTGCTAAGAAAGCTAAAAATTAATAACAGAAGACCTAGCAGAACTAGAAATGGCATAAATGCAGGTACGCCATTGATTGTCGCACAACGCCATCCAAGATAGCGTTTCTAACTAGCGACTTGAGTGATCACTAGGACTCCAGCCAGACAAGCGACACCTGTTCCCTTTACTCAATGGAACAGTCAGAGTCTTCAGACTTCGTGACCACGTTGTTGCTTGACAACCACGCGGTTTTACCTAACTGTTGAAGGTCTCGGTAGATTATGTCCGGTACGGTAAATGCGCAGCTGATATGAGGAGTACGTGACCTAATCATCGAAGGCTGTACAACGTGATTAGTTGATCAACTGATTGCACATCCCGAACATTCCGGAATACGCGCAGGCGTACGGCCGTATTGCTCACGCGATCAGTACACTTAATTAGGGCTAATTGGCGGAGACTACGATAGCCAACCGCGTTTCCGAGCCATAGAGCAAAACAGAACACACACAAGAATTGCATATCCTTCCTCATGGCGATAACCCGACGTCTTTTCGACGCTACAGATGACGTACGTTGGAAAAGGCAATTCATGCTTTTGCCATCCTTGCCGATATTTCATCAGCAGTATTACAAGCTGACAAAATAACACTATCCAAGTATTTAGAACTGTCCAGTCTCAAACGGATTACTTGCAACAAACAGTGCCGGTGTGGGAATGCCCCAGTCCTGACACAGTACTTTGAAAATGTGAAGCGCCTTTCATACAAACTAGTCCGATCACGCACCTTATTCAGCAGAGTCTGCATGCCTTTGGCAGAAACGTTAAGTAAGACAATGCCATCTGCACACTCCATGTCGGTCAACCTAGCGCCAGGAAGAAGCACATCCCCAAGCTTACCGGTCTCCTCAAGCTCGCATTCCAAAACGTCGTCCATGACAAAGTTGAACAAGGACGGGAGAATCAGACATCCCGGACGAACACCACTAGAAATGATGAACGCCAGAGACAGTTGTCCATAAATCCTCACCCTGCTTACGGAGTGGGCATACAGCGATCTCAACAGATTCACGTAATCCTCTGGTACTCCCTTGCGAAGAAGTCTGTTTTGGAGAAGGTCACGAGCAATCGAATGGAAAGCAGCCTGGATATCTAAAAAGATCACGATCGTCGGATGCCTATAAAAGTGCCGACGTTCCAAGATCCGTCACAGGGTTAAAAAAAAGTGGTCAACAGAGCTCTGAACGGATCCCAATCCTGCTTATTCTTCGCGTATCCCGCTTTCTCTAGGCCTATTGGGTAGAATGAGGCCAGTGAGTAACTTCGACACAAAATACACTAGACTGATCCCTATGAGGTTGTCACGTAAACTTTGGACCCCCCTTTTTTAAAACGGGAGTCACTGTTGATAGATATTATTCATGAGGTACCTCTTCAGTCTCCTAAATCGTCTGAAAGAGTTTCGGCAATTGTGATATCAACCTCTCAGCATCAACCTTAAAAAGAGAAGAGACTTGATCCAGGAGCTTCAGCTTTATAACCACTTCTGCTTTCGACGAAGTACCGTCTGGAACGCAATACCTGATCTTTCGAGCCACGTCGTTTAAATTATCTGGTTGAGGCCACCCGTTTCGTTCCTCAAAATGTTCAGCCGGCCTGTCAAGTCGGCGCGACTAACTGATGATAGGTGAATCGTCTTCTTCACACATGGTCTCACACCGACCTGATGGTCAATACAATCAAGGAACAGGAGAAAGAGCTTTCTGCAATTCCCAGATAAAAAGGCTCGTTTCATCCTCTTTCAACTGTCCGACTAAGTGGTGCTCACGGTCTTCGCATCAGCTTTTGGTTAGCTTGACTTTAAATTCTCGACAGTCGTTACCATATTTAGAGCCAGGTAGAATCGAGCGACGCTTGCTCATAAGGTTTGCCGACGCGACAAAAATCCAGTTTTGACGCGAATGCACATCTCCAGGACATACTTCCTTACAGCAAGTTTTCACAGCTGCTGTCATTTGTTTCCAGTGTTCATTAAGATCTCTCACCTGACTCGAATTGGGCAATTTATTCACCAATACCTTCTGGAAAGCGGTCTTTACATTCTCCTCCGCCGAATGCCAGTTAAGTGCCTTGCATAGACGAGTGTATTACTTCTGGGCAAATGACAAAACAAAACTGGCACGCACAACAGCATGGTCCGAGTCCAGGTGGTTGCTCCAAAAGGCACCACAGACCTTAACAAAGTGGCGCCACCTGTAACTGACTGTTACATAATCCAACTGTGTCTACGGTCGAAAAACACACGGAGGTCTCCAAGTAACACAGTGCTTCTTCCTGTGTTGGAATGCAGTGTTCGAAATATAGAGACCGTGGGATGCGCACAGCTACAGCAGTCTTTTGCCACTGTCAGTGTGTTGTGCCCGGACACTGAGTGTACTTCCTAGCCGCTTCTCCTTCGGAGAAAGACGACTAAGCTAAGCATTCAAATCGCCCGTTAGAACGGTATTAGGGTGTTTAGTTTACCTAAGAAGGTCAACGAGGGCGTCATAAAAAGCATCCTAGCAGCATCCGAACAGCTGTCCGTCGGAGCGTACGTCAATATAAGGAATACACAACGCTTTCCTTATTTGCGTCAACAGATTTTAACTGATGTATTGAGTCTGACAGCGCACAAGCGACTGTTTATTGGGATCCAATCGAGTAAACATTGCTCTGCTCTGGAACTCAGTGCGATTCCCACTCCACCCTAACCAAAACCTTTGAGAGAAAAACGCTTGGATCGACAGTTACCTGGAGGTGAGCTCAAGTGAATAGCGTTATTAGAATCGTGAACTTGCGTATCCAACACACAGCACACATCAAGTTCCAGCCATGAGAGAGTACATAGCAGAGCAGCTTGCTGATCGACATGTCGAAGAGTGCGGACATTGAAGGCACCAAAGTTTACCAGTTGTATTGGCCTCAGAAAAGAATTATCGCCCGGAGGCACATTGAAAGCAGAAAACTTGGAGGCAAAATAGGAGAAAGGCGTAGTGGATGAATAGTATCACTGTCGAGAAAACGAAAACTGATACTTCCCGGTCGTTTATGCCACGGAAGGGGGTTGACTTGAGGAACCCACACTCCGAGTATCCGACTTGAATGACTGACCTGTGAGACAACAGGATATAGGATTTCTTGGGGGACCCTACCCGGAGCCAGTGATTTAACAGTCTGACTCATTGAACAGTGAGAGGCTTGTCTAACCCGAGGGCGGAGTAACTAAGACATTAAAATCTTATTGTGAGCACTGCTGCGCACAGTGGATGTACTCGGAGCTACATCGGGTTTTTGGGTGATACCAGATGTTTTCCGACCGTACTGGATAATACGCCGACGGTCACGGTCAACCGCTGAACGATCGGAGTGTTCTTTGTTTGAGGGTACCTTCTCTAACCCCCTTCTTCCTGATACGGAAGGCAGCAGTGCCGCAACTATAAAAATAGTTCTGTTGTATGCCCATAAGATCGTGCCTCGCTACCTGAGCACTCCTATGCGGTCAGTAGTGCGACATATAATCCTATAAGGGTAACTGTTTTTCGTCTGACTAGTTCTCTTTGGTCTGTCTGACAAGGTTACACTTGGAAGGTCAAGGAAGCATAACTCACTCATACAAGCCTGACAACCACGTCAAGGTAGCAGTATAGATCAGGAGCTGTCCTGTCGACAATGCAATGTTAAATATAAACACAACCTTGGTAGCAACTTAGGACGTTCAGTACGGTTTGACTTATACATAGAAGAACCTGTCGGACAACATATCCTTACTATGCATAAAAAGCTGCAGTCCCTTAGGAGAGAAGGAATTCGTGTTATGCCCTGCAATGTCACTCGTGCTAGGGTTGGGATCTTATCAATATTTTGCAATTTCGTACCCGATTGAGAGTCCACTGTAAATTATAGACGCCGTTTATCTGCTGACGACGTGTTTGTCAACTCTGAGATAAGTCGACTTTTACGACAGCATCCTATAAAGCAGCCCTGCTCCGCTTGACGGGCACATGCTTTTCATGACTCATCTAAATTCTTACACGCTATTCGTGCTGGACGACGTGGATAAAAGTAAGTCGAATTTGCAGAGCACTCACTGTCAAATCCCAGTCGAACTAACCGAATGCCCATAAACTGTCGGATTTGGAGTATTGTATTCGGATTACTCAAGGGTGGATCCTGCTTCCACAGAACCAATGATAATAAAGAACGAGCGGCTGATACTTTCGTCTACGCCAACAACATAACGATTTAAATTTACAGCATAAGGGAAACGCTGATCCTGTACTGAGTGTAAGATCAAAGAACGGCATCATTTTTTGTGGCATAAGGAACGTAACTGTGATGAAGTATATGGAATTTCTCAGATGAACCATTTCAAAGGGAATTGCCAAGTCGGACCTTAAGAGTTACAAGAGTTGATCCCTCCAAGCGATCTGAAATTCCAACAGTGACTACTAGGAATGTTCGTCTCTAACCCCTAACGGATCACGAATTTTTCCGACAAAACCAACCCGCATTTCATAATCGGACACTCCTACGGCCCATGTAGAGAGAAAAATCTTTTGCGGGTTTAAAAAATGAAAGAATGCGGTTGTAAAAACTAGCGGTCCGCCGTTAATGATCGAAACCGGTGCTTCCGATATGGTCACTGTAGTTTAAACGAATCACTGGAATGCCAGTGACATTCCTGTGTTTCAGCTTGCCTCCTCGTGAGAGAATAACTCTTCTTCTGAAAAGAAAACAAAGGCCACGATCGAAGCGGTTCGAAACTGAGGAAACAATCACCTTGAAAATAACTTGAAACCGACCAATGACTATTGCTCTATTGTCATTATGGGCGACATTGAAAATAAAGAGGACAACGAGAGATAATCGAGCTTTTATTTCTACACTGTTTTATTGTTTACGGACTTGGAAGATTCGAACATGATGCCGATATACTCATGCACAACTATTGTGACTACATGCTAAAACGTTTGGGCCTAAAACAGCTGTAAAGTTAATTGAGTTGTCGTGGCGTTAATTACGTGAACCAACTTATTCGGCCCACATTCTCCCGCCGTCCATCAAGGAAACCAAAAGCATGTCTTATTTATTGTGGTCTCAAACATAAGTTTTGTTAAGCTATACTAAATCGACTCAACAAGATTACACAGGCTTTTCAACACAACTGTTTACTGTCAATGCTACCAGTAACCGCTGTTTAAGCTCGACGGATATACATGCTTTCATTTTATAACTGAACGCCCGAACAGACCTTTCGAGGTGATAGTTTCCGCGTCAACGTTTTTTCATTGCTCGGAATGTCGATTCATATTCACTCGGATAGAGGTTTGTTCAAGTTTAATGAGCCGCAGAATTTCTTACACAGCAAAAGCATAGTGACAAACTGGGTGAGAACATGAAACACTCAAGTTAACGGAGGGAAATAAACGGTTGAATGAGAATTCATGGAAACCTACCCTGCAGTATGTACGCGGAAACTCGTCAACGACCACTGGGAGATCGTTCTGCGATGCGTAGCGCTGGAGTGAATCAACTTTATACCGTTAGAAGTAAATAAGTAAGTTGAGAATCGCTTAAAATTGGCCTCAGCCGTCGCATTTCCACAGAACTTTTCAGTCAGTCCTTATCGACTCCGCTCTTGTCAGAACTTGTCAGTAGTGCATATCCTTCCCACCACCGGAACTAAAAGTTAGATTTTTGTTATTTCAAACAGAAGACAAGGCAATCACCGAGACATCGATCAGAACTAATCGGACAGTTACTGTATCATCTCGGGACGATCGGATAATCAGAGCATTATTCAAAAGCGAATGTGGTTGAGCGTTTGTGCATAAGTCAGTCGTGCCTAATGTAAGGTCAATGGTACGGTGATCAATATGGCTGCCTTATGAAAGCGTGTCCGGAGTTCCAGTTACGGCCGTGACAAGGATATACATTGCTGGCGAGTCACAAGAAATGTGAAACTCGAGTCTAGTGCTTATTTTCAAAAGGAGCTGACTAAAAGGTCTACGAGGATGCGACGGCTGTAATACATTGTGAGCGGGATTCAGTTTACATACGATCGTTTGTTCGTTTAAGTCGTTCTTCTGACTTCATTGGGCATCTTCGAACGAACTAAACAATCGAAGGACTCGATGATATTGAAAGAACTTCGGAGGCATTTGAGGTTTTACACGAAGCATACTGAGATCAGAACAAGAATCCGTTCTCTGACTCAACGCATCGACAACAGCCAGTATCCGAAACACTACTGGAGAATCATGAAACGTAATCGCATCAATCCAATAGCCATTGCATTGAGTCGTATAGCTAACAATCAGCGGGACACAATAGTAGAAGACGTTCAAGAGATGAGGCGGAAATTATTTCAGTACCAAGGCATACTGGTTGAGTTACCGGAAAACGATCGTGCAGGTTTCGAGATATGTGCTAGTATTGCAACCAAGCGAATGGACATCAGAATGACCAAACTGTTCAATCAGTTGAATCTTGTGAAACCTTGCGCCAAATTTCCGAATCCCGAGTGGTATGTTCATAACTTCTTCTCCTTGAATTTGAACAGAATTCTGCTTGAGACATTGCCACTAGGACCCTAGTTCTGTTGGCCACGCCGTGAGAATAGCTTGATTTAGAAGTTCAAGTTGAAAATGTGTATGATCGGTTAGCTAACCTAACTCCGTCATCAACTTTAACGAAAAAAGGTTAAAAGCAACTTTGGTGAACTGCGTTATCAGTATCTTAACTAAACACCGTAGGCCAAACAGCTCTCGAAAAACAGTATTCAATGCATTGAAGTGTTTACAAAAGAATTAGCGTATAATGCTTTTTAGACAGAATGAAGAAACAGTTGTTTTAATGACCAGGATCAATTACGTTATCAAAGTGAATGGCACAGCTGATGGTTCAAAATCCGTGAAGATGGATACGGAAAAAGATAAGACGCCAGCTATAGAAAAGGCGATATATAAAACGTTGCGTGGAATGAAACTGAAAAAGATAATTGATCCGATTACTTTCGAACACATCCATCCCACTGGAACAATAATCCCTAGGTTGTACGGTCTACCCAAAGCAGCTTTGCCTTTGAGACCCACTTTGGGTATGTGCAACTCGCCTTATCATTCTCTGGCCAAATGGCTCACCGGTTTGCTTAAACCCATCGGGTTGGAGCCCGTAAAACACGGTCTCCGGGACACGTTTCATTTCATTGATGTAATCCAGAACCTGAACCTAAACAATCAAAGGGTGTTCTCATTCGATGATGCCTCACTATTTACGAACGTGTCTCCACAATAGACTATTTATGCGATTACATCGAGCGTAACAGCAAACAGATGGGTATCCCAAAAGATGAACAGATAGAACTGCTGGTGCTTTGTACAAGTAACGTTTGGTTTCTGTTCAACAATGCAATCTACTGACAGAGAGATGAAGTTGCAATAGACTCGCCTCTAGATCCCCTATTGGCTGACGTTTTCATGAACAAACTGGAGATTGATCAGTTGAGTGAGGCCATTGAACAGTCTACATTTTATAAACCCTACGTTGGTGATATTTTTTGCGTCGTCAATGAGAATTCCAACAAGAACAGTTATGGCAGCTTTTAACTCAGCTCATAACAGCAGTAAAAAAAGTCAGACAACAGTAGCCCAAAACAATTTTTGGGATGACGAGATATCAAGTAGAGAAGATGGTTCAATCCAACGGAAAGTGTACATAAAACATACTTGAAGTCGCCAGTATATTCACCTTGACAGTTTCGTTCCGCCAACTCAAAAGCGACACCTCACACGATGTTTCAGGGGTAGGGCGTTGAAGATGTGCACCACTGACAATTTACAAGCCGAGCTAGATTTTCTACAAGTGTTCATGTAGAATGGCTACTCAGTATGTTCCATTCAAAGGGCTGATCCAGGCGAAAATTAGGTCACCTTCTGTGAACAAGAAACTTGCGTTTATTAGTCTCCCTTTTAAGGAAGATCCCGTCGCCGAAGTTATTGCAAGAAAGCCCAGTGGGTCAATCGAAACAACTGTCCCTGTCGCTAAAATGTGCGTGAGTTTCCGTTCAACATCCGTTGTCGTGTCACAACTAGAATACAAATCTCTATGTTCAACAATCAGCTGTTGTGTGTACTCATTTGTTTGCTCCTATCGAGCATGGTAAATTGGCCGTACTACAAGGTGATTGTATGACAGAGTGCGTGAACATCATCCTGCGTGGTCGAACGGTGGTGTGATTATAAACGGTTCCAAGTACGATCGTTGCTAGGTTGACCGACTCTAATACTTCTGTCAGCAAGATAGATGATTTTCAGGTTGTCTACCGAGGGCCAAACAACCGATCAAAAATGATGAGATTCCGAATGTTGACCGTTGTCGAGGCCACTAGTATCCGACTGCGCAACCCTGACCTCTGCGTCCAAAAGAAGTCCGTGTGGACATTTAATCTCCCTTGGTCCACAATCAATCAAGCCCACAAACTGGAACAGTGACTGTGTAAGTGATAATAAACAGGCCGTCCACAACTTCTATTGACTGTTTTTCTGACTCGCCCTAGTTACTGTCTTAATATTTACTGTGTTGTAATTAGCTTGATGATCAAATATGACTTTGTCGTTTGCAATTTACATAAACGAAATAGCTCCCGCCACGCACCAGTAAAAAAGTACCAAAATTTAAGTCAACCGCAACTTTAACGCCGGTGCTTCGTCTCCACACGGCGATCGATTCTAGCTCTCGCGTTCATGAAAAAACTTCAGGTGATCAAAGTATGACCCCTCCATTGAAAAGATTAATCAACAAGATGAAAACAGCAATACGACCATATCAGCTCTCTAACATGCGAGAGGAAACTGTATCCATACGACAGTTTATCCTCACATACTGCTGGTGAAAACTAGCATACACAATCCAGGTGTATGCCTACGTCACATAATGGTCAACAATTAAGACGAACCATTATTGGTGGTGAATTCGATCCTTAAGTGAAACTGATTTGAAAAGTAAGGGAGAAGTGCTTTTAACCCCGCCCAACCCAACTGTCTGAGAAACAAAGAACTAGAAAACCCTTTCTCTGATTTCTGTTTACGGGTAACGTAGAAGTTTCGTCAGACGAGATGAACTGGTTACAAATTTAGCGGTATCTAAAGAAAGTTAGATGTGAATAATCAAAACGACATGGAAGGTGACAAGTCATGAGTAACGTCATATGAAAATCGGTGATCAACCCTTGCATTTTGCCTGATACACGCAACTACTTGTTCTCTCAACAGACACCTTAAGAATCCCGAGAGAACTAGTAACTGCGTATACGGAATAAAACACTAAGGTGGTTTGTAAGTTTATGCTGGACAAACGGTACCCGAACTCATAATTACATTAAACGAGCACCAGAGAAACATCAGAAAAAGAACCTGGAACCAACTGGATTATCAAACTGTGACAAGAGGTCCCGCAATCACTGGTCAGGCGTTAGACACACACGGTTATATTGATTTGGATAACGCTGAGATACGAAGGTTTAGAACTTCACAGGCCATCAAAAGCCTGGAGACAAAAGTACTGTGGACATTACTGACGCGACACAACTCTCTCGTACATGAAGGCCGGCCTTAAAATGACCAGGCTGACTCGCATTGATGGCTGAATGAAACAATTCAACAACAACTCGAGATTATGCTCCGCCAGTTACATTCCTCAGAACCAGATGATTTTTAATCAACCTAGCCGGCCGGAGTCCAAATCTCGGTAGCAGCAAGGATATACGAAACTGGTGAATTCTACCACGTGCGAAACCCTAGTATGGCGTTTTTTAAACAGACTGGTCAGAAGGTCAATGCGCGAAAACCTGTGAACGGACGTGAGGCTCACTTCGAAGCTACGGAGATGTTTATTTTACTTTCAATGTATTCGAAATATTCACACGTCCCGCAATGCGGAGATTCCGAAAGAAAGGGAATCAAATAGTAGAGCGGACCAGTTGCCAACCTGCTCGTAGGTATACTGACTGAATTTACACTTTATGGCAGATATCGGAAAATCGGCATCCCTTGACCCAATCATCAGCCGTGATATTTTTTTAACCCAAACTCTGCTTTTGATTCGGTTCTCTCGATAGGCCTCCTTTGAAGCTGTCTTCACTGTAAAATTAATGCAGTGAAGTATGTTAACATGTCGAATTAATGACATGCTGTTTCGAGTGAAGAGTGCGCCCGTTTAGGTATCTATCCCAGGTGTTCCGCACTGCAAGTAGTGTTCGATTTTTCTTCTCCATTCAACTGCGTGATAGATGATAGTTTGGAGGGAGCATTTTAAAGTTACGAGGATCCGGAGTGGAACTTACGACAAACGAAAAGCAGACGTATAACAAGTTAAAATGCATAGCCTTACTCAACCGTTCTACCGATTAAGTAATATGACCGGTCTATATGTCAAGCACTGCGCCTTCAAAGTGCAGTGTTAGTATAGGATTGAGTTGGTCCTGATGATATCTTTGTCAATGCAAACAGGCAGCTAGAGACCTTTATTCGCTTCACCTACCGGGTCGGTTTCATCTCACCAGTTGTGATACTGTTGACGAAATGCATATTAAGGCAGCAAAAGCACGTGGTGCATTTTTGAATGGGCATCATGTGGCACTGCAAAACAAAACCACTAACTATTAAAAGGAAAGCATAAGATGCAGTTTTTCTCTATGTATCGGAGACGTGACCTATTCGGGCGGAAGATGTATTTGATCAGTTTTCTACTTAGGGAAACTTGTATCAAAGTGACTGATTGTGTGAGTAAGGCGACAGATAGTCGAAGTCTATGTGATAAAACACTAAACTCGTGATGTCAGGGAGGTTGCCAGTTCCCCGAAAACATTGTGTGACAAGAAGACTAGCAAAGTTCACTTGTGAGTGACCTTTACCTTTGCCATAGTCATGCACTGCTCCGAGCTTCACGAATAAACCCTCGTGACAACTGTTGTCGACATCCCGGCTCCACGCCTACTCTGTACTGTCTAGACTTTTGTCTGGTCTATTCCCCTTAATCTTGCTTGTTTCTAGTCTATGTTGTCTTCGCGCTAGGCAAGGTAAAGAAGCTCTGTTTGAAGACTAGTCTTCTTCTCTGTGTTCATGCGGTTGTCTCGAGTGGATGGGAAGAGACTAACTGACCACGTATAGTCCGCACTCGTTGTTCACTGCCGTTATTCGTCGTGCTATTATCCGCCGTTTCATTGACCATTATTCCGTTTCCGTTTACGCGCTCATAGGCCGTACAACCGGTCACAACACGCGACCAATAACCAGGGTAGTGAGGATTTAGTACACACTGGCTGGATCAGGTACTCTGTATGCTGACAGGGCGTCAATCTCACTGCCCTCGGTTTAATGAAACTACTGAGGGCTGGAGGAAATTGCAAAGCGGCCATGTAATGACGTGGTCACGAGCTACGACAACTTCGACCGCCTCATTCGGTAAACCTGTTGGATACTGTCTGCTAAATTGTGGAGACTGCAGCCATCATCATCGCTGGCTGGAAATGTTTTTGGTCACAGTAATGTCTTCAACATTGGCTCGTCAACATCCGTGAGATAGTTGACTTTTCATTTTCATGATCTCCCGCTGTTTAGTTTCATTTTTTACTTCCTAAACTTTATTCATTAATCAGTCGTCTCTCAGAATACTATTTACAAATCACTCATAGATTCCTCCTCATCTTACAGTAACGCTGCTTTCGTTCTGATCAAACCTATTTCCCTGACCTGCTAGTGATTCTTGGGTGAGTGCTGGATGGCTACAGGACAACTGACGTAATACCTCTAGACTTCACGATAGTTTTCAACCGGGTGGCTTGTAAAAGCCTGTAGGAACTGCAAATAACTGGGAATTTATCAGGAAGCGCCACAATAGTTCAACCAATACCCCACCGGTTACACAAACAGTACGGGTTTATTCGGCGGTTTTGATGAGGTTCCGCACTGGTCAGTAGTTTGACCACCGTTTTCCCTCATGTACCTCAATGACCTTCAGCAGACGTTTAGTCCAGTAGTCCTGGTGTGCGCAGATAACACCGAAACATGGCGGATCTTAAGCCGACCGGAGGATGACGAATTATTCCATCAGCCGTCTGTGGCGACTATGATAAATATCTCTGACAGCCGGAACCGATCGTACATTTTCGATGATTTTGGTTTTCTGACTACTTTTGTATTGATCAGGCTGTTAATTTGTAACTTCCCGTCTCGAGGCTAAAGACACAACTCGCCCACTGCCTTACCAGCTTGATATGTTCTCTCTTTCCATACTATTTTTCAGGGTCGATAATAATACACGAGGTCAACGCGCGGGATCCTGGTTTTCATTGTCGTACGTGTTTCGATAAAGGAAACTAGACTGGGTATTACGCCGCTGAACCGTTCCAACAAGTCAGGTTTACGTAGCTGGTCAATTCGTAACTGTTTGCTGCTGTGTTATTTCACAGCTCCGAAGCTTGGCTGCTCAGGGTAGAAGACAAACCCATAACAAAAAATTTGCCTTTGTCAGAAAGGTAAGTTCATGACTTACAACTGATTGTTTTGTAGGCCTTGATGAAATGACTGCTAGAGGAGGTCGCAAAGGCTTGTGCCTCCTACTTAACGAAAAGTTTAACAGCGCATGAGAACGTTCAAGGCGGAGTCACGAAATGGATTCATTCGTATAGAAGGCTCTACTTGATTCTGTGACCACCCTTTATGTATGCAGATGTGCCGGGGGAGATCTTTTTACTAATGAACGAAGTGTTCTGTTCGCCCAATGACCCTAACAGAAACCTTCTCCAGCTTTACCCAGCCGACCTAACAAGTCTACAGCTTACGTATATCACGCAAGGCAGCTTTATGAGTTTCAGACATCATAGCCTGTGCAAGTTTCTGTACACAGAGATATTCACTTCTAGGCAGTGGTTCCCGCGTGCACAAGATAAACGTTCAGGAATCGGATAAAAGGCTCGCAACTTCGCAAATGGTTGCTGGCATTACATATACGACCCTCCCATATCAACGTCTTGTTTTCCCCCTCACATTCTCGTGATTTATCCAACCGTACGATAGTGGTCACCCCTCAGGCGCGTGATCACCCATATTTAACTGGCAACACCCAATTTCCGAACACAATCACGCCGGTTCACGAAAGTAAGTAGCCACAGTGTATTGAAACGAGAACAGCGAGAACTAAACCGCAGCAAGGAAGAATGTTAGGGAACTCCATCTTCATCTTCACAAAAACTGGTGAATGTATTAACTCAAAAAAATCAGGTGCAGTTGGTAGTACACTAGGCTAGCGAGCAGCATCTGAGCATCAAAATGTATACACTTATCGTCACCGTTTAACGTATCAATTCAGCCGATTATTATCTAAGCAGATATTTGTTCGGTTCCACTGTTTTCTCGCTTTACGTTCTGTCCCTGTTGCCTATCGTTTTTTTTGTAACGCTAACACTTGCCGCTTTTGTTCACACAATGACAAGCACGAGATCCAGCACCATCGGTGGATCAGAAGTATCGAGTATTTGTAGCTGATTCGGCTGCCGCATGACTGTTTAGAACGGTATGCAGTGCTAGACGTGCCTACAGTAGCATTACACTGAGTGCACCGGCCTCAAGGAGGACCAGTACGCTCTGCTGCCTTCTTCAGAAAAGCCATCTATCTGCATGAGTTGTCTTTTCGTGAAGTATGCATTTCGTCCGGGGCTGTATCCCTCCCGCTGCTCGCCACTCCCAGTGAGCAGAAACAAGACATGTTTAAGTGTAGTTGCAAGACGTCTGAAAATGTCAATGTACTGTAGATGACCGCGGTTGAAAGAGCTCTGGTTGAAATACAAACGGCTTTATCTGACATGATGCCAGAATTGAGCTTACTGAACGAGTATATTGCGCTCACTTTTCCAAGTGCAGCGGTTGCTCGTAATGTAGTGGCTTTATCCACAGCTAAAGTTGAGGAAGCCGCCACAAACTTGAGGGACAAGGCACTCCGGGAGAGGAAGCTTGTTTTGTGGAGACGGTATGTGACCAAAACCTTTCCAAGTGAACAAGCCGGAGCAGTGTTAAACACCTCATTATCTCCAGCAGACTCCGCTCCAAAGCTACCAAGAAGTTACTCGGATTTCTTGTGACGTTATCCGCTAAGATTAGCACGGGAGAGGTACTGGACAAAACAGTTCAGCTAAGGAACAGTCATACTAACCTAAAGGGGGATCACTCATTGCTAGAGCGGCAGAAGCGCTCCCAGCTTGACAGAATAAGGTCATGCATCAAGGCTGACCTCAAACTTCAAGCCAACGTAAGGGTTTTTATTCTTATTCTTAAGAAGGGATCAGTGCATCCGAATGAATTAACCCACGTGCCCACACCCACATCAGAGGCGGCTACCCCATACCCTTGGTTGGTCAATCGTCTCTAGAGCTGCACGGGTCTGAACCGGTGGCTCCCAAAGACGCTACAGACCAACAACCTTGCTATAAACCCCCAACCATCCCATCTCCAAAAAGTCCCATTGAAAATTAGTTTGTTCATAAGCTCTACAACCCAATGGGTGTTTGGGTCACCTCCTTCATCCAGAAAGGCTCATACTTGGCTCACTCCAGCCGCATTTTCCTCTGCCGGATCACGGTCATTTCCTCCTAAGTTCTCTTCCAACCTAAAATCCAACTCAAATTTTCGAGGGTATTAAATTGCAAACCACCCTCCAGGAATTCAAAAAGTGAAGGCGACCCAGAAGCCATCGACCAAGAGTTAACTGAAATGGACGAAGCGTTCCACAGGAACGATCACATATGCTCAGGCTGTGATGAGACGGCCACTACCTCCTATGAAGGCTCAGGAAACTCTGACGCCGTCTACGCACTCCCCCTCGCTACTAGGATTGCTTTCTCTAGCTCTTCCTCGCATTATTCTCTCTTTTTGCACTCAGCCAAATGAGGAGGTAAGTTTTCAAGCGCGTGTATACTAAGTGTCTGAACCTTTTAAACAAACTACCAGAAATCAGACGGTTGGTCCACGACACTTGCCCTCACATTATTGCTTCAACAGAGACCTGGTTTCCCGCAGACATCAGTGATAACGAACTGCATGCTCCTAGGTAGTCGCTGTACCGAACAGACTCCTCCCATGGACGCATGGGAGACTCTGCTATCCTCTTAAACCAGAAGTTGTCAGTGCCAACTATCACGGATAAATGCGACGGACTCTGAATCGAACTCCAGCTTCACAGTCGTGACACGCACCTTGCTGGTGTTATTTACCTATCGCCGTCATGCAGCGCATCCGACAACGAGGCCATTCTTGTTGTCCTAGACCGTCCATCGTCTACACAGCGTTTTTCTCATCTTCTCATCATGGGTGACTTTAATGCACCCAAACTGAACTACTTCTGCTGAGGACACTGACTGCGGATTTTCGAAACCCCTGGCAATGTTGATCTATGAAGAAGCCTGGACACATGTTAAACTACCTACACGGCACCGTCCAAGACAGACGCCCTCATTACTTGATTCGGTTATCACAAATGAAGCTCATCTGGTAGATAGAGTGGTCAACAAACCACCGCTGGGGCATAGTGACCACGTCACCGGCCGTAACAAAGAGTTCATTCAGAATTTTTCCAGAAAGCTGACTCTGACGCACTAAAGACATTCTTAAGTGCACCCAAACTTGTGTCTGATTCACTCAACTCAAACTACTTTTCTCTCAAAGCTGCCATTCACGAAGCTGATGAAGCATTTGTTCCTCGCAAACTAAGGAAGTCCTCCTCACGCTTACCTTTTCAGTGGAACATATGTCGTCCTCCTGACTTAGGTTCCCGCTATTCTCTTAGCAGAAGCTAACGGACAAGTCGGAGGATCTAGAAGCCTTTCGCTCTGTACGAAACAGGAGAAAGCGGAAAATCTGTCAACACACCCAACAGGTACAGTCGAACTCCTATTGGTAGCCCTCAAGAATAAGACATTTCTCTTTAAGTACATGCGCCGCCAGAGAAAAATTAAATCCTCAGCGCTTACTCTGCAGCTTCCCGGCGGGAAAACCTCCTCAACCCCCAAGTGGTTGTTGAGATGTTCAGAGAATACTAGTCGGCAGTTTACAATGTGGTTCCGCCAAACTGACATCCGATTCTTCCAGGGGGAAATTTACAATAACCACTCCTAACAGCTGAATTATCTGTGCTCAACGTTCAAGAGCTCTTGCTTAAGATCAATCCTTATAGTGCAATGGGACCAGACGAGATCCATCCTCGGATCCTCAAAGAAGCGACCCTTGGTTTGGCGGTGCCCCTCCATAATCTGTTTAAACAGACACTTCGGACTAGCACTCTTCCGGAGGTATGGAAAGAGGCCATTGTCATACCTATACTTAAGGCAGGCGATCGTCACTCTCCTGCTAGTTATCGACCGATCAGTCTCACCTGCATCTCATGCGAAGTACTGAAGCGTCTGTTAAAACGCGCCATCCTCAAGTATTTCTTCTCAAATAAACTTTTCTCCTTTACCCAGCATGGTTTTCTTCCATACCAATCATGTATAACCAATATGCTTATCTTCATGGATAGCCTGACAGACTCCAAAGACAATGGCCATATCTCGGATGATATCTTTTTCGACTTTGTCAAAGCCTGTGACCGTGTCCCACACGGTCCTCTTGTACATAAACTAGAAGCTTGTGGCATCCAAGGAGAGGTTCTGCGCTGGATTACATCCTTTCTTAGTAACAGGAATCTCAGAGTAAAAACCGGATCGGACCATCCCCCCTCTCCGATCTGCGATGGAGTTCCGCAAGGATCTATACTCAACCCGCCG